>OX419583.1:5539720-5667720 GCA_948473455.1 Teleiodes luculella | reverse complement strand
GCGCGGAGCTACTTAATCAAAAATAGACTAGATTAATTTTAAACCAGCCATTACGGGATCATTGAAATCACAGAACATTTAAAAGACATTTAAAAGAGGTTAGAAAGGCGATGTGGGCGGGGCCGGCGCGCCAAAACTATGAGCAAAACGCTCATACTTCACGCAAAGAAACGATCGCGCTGTCTAACTCACACATAGCTATAAAAATCTACATCAGTGTGCGTGCATGCGTATGATTCGTTTCCATTTGAAATCGCGTGATTGAGCGGCGCTATGATTGGCTAGATTTGAAATTGCAAATATGTGCGTAAACTTCATCTTTATTGAAGTACAGATGTAGTGGAGGTGAAAGGTGGGGTGGAATCGGCGACACCGGATTTCATACGGACGGCGCATTATCGCCATTCTAACCTCTTTTAAAATGTTCTGTGATTGAAATGCAAGGGTGGTTCTTACATTCCAATGATACTGAAGTTTAACGCGGGGTATCAAACCAGAAACAGCTAACCACTCATTATTTCTCACTTTCATTGAAATGTTCTTCTTCAACGGCACATTATCGCACTAATTCCACCATATTAATACCACAATTACCATGAAAAACCAATTTTAAAAAGGACGAAACAATAAACCCGCCATTTCCTCTCGATTCCCGCGTAAAACTCCATAACCTCTTTGATTGTTTTTTTTGAGGTTTTTTTTATCCCTTATGGGAAAGGAAAGGGGTTCAAAGCTCATACAGCCTAGTCTTTTGTAATCTTCTATTCTATTTTTAAAATTGTCTAAAAAAATGTTTAGGACGGACGCGGCGCGCGCGCGCGGGCGGGACGACTGATCAAGAGCAAGACAAGACCAAGTCATCTTTCGTCTTCTTTAGTATTTTTTTCTTTCATTTCCGTGTTGAACGTTTTCAGTAGTTTTATTCATTCACTAAAGACTAGGCTGTATGGGGTTCGGATTCTTTGCCTTTCCCATAAAGAATAAAAGAACTTAAAAAAAAAGATTTGTTGTTGATTTGTTTGCTCGGCTGCTCGCTAATTTATTTTTATTGCGTGGTTTGGGGTTATTATTGGCGTTATTCAGTGAATTAAGCACATAATTAGTTTATTATATAATTTATAATAAAATGGAGTTCCCAGCAACTCCTTCTAATGCATCAGACAGTAATGACTATGGGGCTATGGCGTCTCCATTCGAGGGATCATCATCTCACGACAACACAAAACGTCGCAGGTGGGTAATAAATTCTTATACGATTATTTTACTACTAGCTTTCCGCTGCGGTAGTTTTTGAGTTTATTCATCACACACACACACACTCAAAAATAAAAATCTTTCCTCTTTAAAATATTAGTATGATTGCTCATTTTCTCATATAATTACCTCATCTAACTATTTAATATTTTCTATAGTTCGTCGAGGTCAATAAAACGGCGTAGATTCGACGATGAACTCGTGGAGTACAGTGGTTTACCTGGCTCATCATTGGGGAAAGGGGGAGAGAAGAGGATGCGAACATTGTCTTATACAAGCCAGTACCCAGATCTGAGTGCTACTGTGGCTAGCGCCCCTAGCACGCCTGTGGTCCCTCAACCGGAAAGAAGGCGGTCCAGTAAGCTGTCACTGGGAGGTAGCATTGCGAGGAAGTCGCGTCGCAAAGGCCAGCTGAGTCACTTATCTACCAAAGACTTAGGCCGCTGGAAGCCTACAGATGATTTAGCATTGATATTGGGTGTTCAACAGGTGTGTTAAAAATATCGAGTAAAAATTTAAACATTGGTAGAAGTAAAGTTCAAACTGGCAGCAAGTACCTACTGTTTTTGTTTTATGTAAAAACATTATGCCACCTATCTATACATTCTTTTAGAGTCTTATTATAATCCTAATTTTTATGAATATTGATTTTGAGCATAATTTTAAATAACTAAGGTTGTAGCATTATATGAAATCTGTCATGGTTCTAGCTCTCACCTGCATTTACGAAGTGTTTGTGTAACTTATAATGTGGCACACTTCGTTTTAAATATGGAGGAGGATTGTAACTTGCAATCAAATTGATTCATTTAATTTGAAATGTATGTTATTATAACCCAGAATAAAAAGAATATATTTAATACCCTAGATAAGAATCAGTCTTAAAATTAAATAAATTAATGTTTACCTAATGTAAGTAATTTGTAGATCACCTAGACAGAATAGGTACTAGCCTAACTGTCCCACTGTTGGTCAGTGGGTCATGATCATGACCTGTGGTCATAAAGAGGAGACTGTTTTCTAAGCTATTGTTCTATGTACTGACATTTTCTTTTAATTTTCCTTTCTCTGCAGTTAAGAATAATGTTATGATAAAATATACATGCTTAAAATGAAATATCGAAAATTCAAAGTCATATCTATATATAGTTTTGATAATATCGTCCCCTACTTTCCAATCTGGTCTGTCTTGGCTATCTCTTGAAATAATCCTTATTGTGTTTTCAGACCAATGACTTGCGCATTGTCCATCGCGGAGTGAAGTTCTCCTGTCGATTCACAATAGGCGAATTGCAATCTCGTTGGTATGCTCTGCTGTACAATGCAGAGATATCTCGTGTAGCGGTGGCGGCTATGCGAAATCTGCATCCAGATTTGGTTGCTGCAGTTCAGCAACAGGCTTTATTTTCTACTGCTGAAGAAGATTTGCTAGGCACATTGTCTAGTGTAAGTTTACTTTCTTTTAGTACTGTCTAGTCAGTTGAATTAGGCGCGGAATTGCAGTGCACATGATCAGCTTATTCTGCACTTGATCATAGTAAATACAAAAATGGCATGAGATTATATTTTAATTATACTTATTATAGCAGTTGTGAGGTTGACCTTGAAACCCACACGATAAGGAAGCGAGCATAGCAGGAGTCAGCCATAATAGTGTTCACTCCTGCCATACCTAATAAGTATTAAATTTAACTTTCCTTGCCACTTGTGGTGTATTAGCTAATTGTAATCATTCAGATTGTATGCAGAATGATCAAAATATACTTCAACCAATGATGTTGACAGTCGTAAATACGCAAAATTACTACTAACAAAAATAATTAATTTACTTACAGCTCTAACTTCACTACTTATTATAAAACAAAGTCGCTTTCTCTGTCCCTATGTCCCTTTGAATGCTTAAATCTTTAAAACTACGCAACGGATTTTGATGCGGTTTTTTTTTAATAGAAAGAGGGATCTATCTATCTATCTATATGGGGGACGTCTGCGAGTGGCGCAGACGGGTGATCAGCTCCCGGTATGGGAACTATTTCACCCCTAGAAAGAGGAAGGTTTATATGTATAATACATGCATAATATACTTAAGGATAACCCACAATAACCATTTTCCCGTGCGGAGCCGGGGCGGGTCGCTAGTATAGAATAAACAAAGGTACTGTCACAGACTGGTTTAATTTGTATTCCTACTAGCGCCATCTGCCGGTACTTGTATGAAGTTGTATGAATTAATGTACTAGAACAGTATAAATCAGGCTATGCTTATACAAATTTACATAAATACGAACTCGGAAGGCGAGATGTCGCTAGTACAGACAAAGAACCAGATAGGTGACCCCCCTGCCGAACGCTGTGCGAACGCCATCGAGGGCGCCATCTATCGCTCCAAAAGGGCAGAAAAGAACGAAACGTTTCGGAAATGTCGCTAAGTCACAGCGTGGCGAAGTTGCGCACGGTATGGCTGTAGATCGAGATTTAACTGGATCGATCCCGCGAGCGCATATTCATGTTTTAGTCTTTTTTATTTTTAACTTTTTTTATAAGAGACGCAGTGTTTGCTATGGGGATTTCATTCTTTTAATAAAATTAGAATCAATACAAAATATATTTATAATTTATGAATGTTATGTCTGCATTTTATTCTACAATATTTCATCGATTAGAATCGTCGTCATCTGCAGAGTAGATGATTATGTGCCTACACTTGCTTCACAAGAAACTAGTTATCTCGACCGCCGCGCCGGCGGCGCCGCCGTCACTATTTTATATCTTGATTTTATAAATATTATAGTGAGAAGTCCGTTTTTATTAAACAGAAAAAAACTATGTTGAATAGTCAACGGATTTGAACCGCGTAACTTAGCTTTCACAAGCTTTACAGCTAACGCTAAACCACTGCGCCAACTGACAAGTTGTCAAGTGTATCGAAATTTGATATCATACCACACTTTGCTATGACTCATAGCTATGATGTATTTTTTTTGAGAGAGAATGCATGCAAAATAACACGAACAAATTATGTGAGGGTAGTTACTTATTATTTCAAGTTTTACACTATAAAGAAAACTAATGTTCGTGGCAAGGTATTTACTTTACGTCGTCGTCGTTACGTTCATGCACTCTCCGGTTACTTTTATTTAAAATAATCTGTTACCAATTTTCATTACTTCTCCTAAACCTAAATGATTTTATGAAAGCAAAAACAACAGTGCGTTGTAAAGATAACCACAGTATTAAAAGTATTTCTAGAGAATTAGTTGTCACGGTAAGTAGATAATACGTATATGAATACCTATTTATAAAACCTAATTATAAAAATAATAAAGAATAATATTTTGTGGAATGTGATTTCGTGACAAAAATTATATCATAGTATTTTATATTGCAGAGAAATACAGTTCGTTTATGGATTCGGCGATACCAAGAAACTGGTGATGTGAAACGTAACCGCTCTGACCGACGACCACCGGTAGCTTATACTGCTGCATCAGAACGTCATTGTGGAATCGTAAGGCTTCATAGCGAAGTCCCATTTAAAACGACTTGGTCAACTGCCATAACATATAATATATCGCTTGACTCAGTTTGAAAATACTCCAAGCATGTGAAATACATAATTATAAGCCAATTATTAAAAAAACAACCATCGGAAGCCCATTGTCTAGCCAGAACAGAATGAGATTCGCATCAGAATATTTAAATTTTGATTGGGAGAACGAAATTGTAATTATTACTGACGAAAAGAGCTTCAAGTCTGATAAAGATGGAAGAAAATTATTGTGGAGAAGACCTGGGGAACGTTTCAAGCTTCAAAATAAGTATTTTGCCTTTGAGAACCAGCGGTTATGTTAGATACTTTCCCTTTCTTTTTTTATTGTATAACTTACCACTATTTGGCCTAACTTTGTTTTTATATAAACTAAAATCATCCTGAGATTGAAACAAAATTAAGAGAGATATAAATTGTTACTTTATAATTTTAAATGTAATTTAAATTATAAAAGTAGCATGTTGGTTCTCTCTCCTAAAAAATGCCAGTTTGAATCTCTGGATATTAAATTTTAGTCGATAAAATATTAAAGAATAAAATGTAAACATATTTATTGTAACATATATTTTGTTTTATTTCAATCTTTAATGTAAGAATCAAATCCTCATAGCAGTAATTGCATCTTTTTGGAAAAGTAAAAAATAAAAAGACAAAATAATCAAAATGCTCTCGTGGATTTGATCCAGGCAAATCTAGATCTACAGCCATACCGTGCACAACTTCGCCACACTGTAACTAGCTACACAATCGAAATAAGACTACACCTTCCTAATTATTGGCTTAGCTATACTGACAACATTCTTTTAACGATTTAGTTTATTGTAAGTTACGACAGATGGCATTGTTTGAAATTTTAGAAGTATCATTGGCCGTTGGTTCGTTCTTTTCTGCCCTTTTGGAGCGATAGATGGCGCCCTCGATGGCGTTCGCACAGCATTCGGCAGGGGGGTCAGCTATCTGGTTCTTTGTCTGTACTTATGAAAATATATGTACCAATTTAATATATAGATTCGATCAAAACCTCCGACTGTATTTATGTCTAAACTTCCGAAATCCAGAGCCATCGTAAATCCAGGATACAGGTAGGTACCGTCACGACAGCTGCAGCACGTCGTTGCGCTCGGATAGAGCGCTATCCTACTCCTATCAGCCCTCGACATTGAAAAGTGGTACTTGATATGGAGATTATTTATTCTTCAAGACATGATACAAAGACCAGCTCGTAGCTGGAGCTACGGCCGTCTGTGTTGGCAGCCGCCAAATTCAAATCATTTATCGCTTTTTTAATTAAATGGCTAAAAACGCGGAAAGAGGCTGCCAGCACGAACGCGGCGAGCATGTAGGACGCATGCACGCCACAGTACATAGATAGAAAGCTATTATTATAATGACTGTTGATTGCAGACAAGCCAGCCTACAGTGGAGAAGTTCCAGGAGCTGCTGGAGGCGAACCCGCACGTGTTCTACCAGTCGCGCACCGCCAAGACGCTGCACGCGCACTGGCAGCTGCTGAAGCAGTACCAGCTGCTGCCTGACCAGACTGTGCAACCTTTGCCCAAAGGTAATGATCTATAAACAGTTATTCCCGTGGGAATGAAGCATTTTTCCGCGGTAAAAGGTACCCTATGTTACTAAGGGTGAATGTAGCTTTCTAATAGTGAAAGAATTTTTGAAATCGGTTCAGTAGTTTTTGAGTTTATTAATTACAAACATACACACACACACAAAAATACAAATCTTTCCTCTTTGTAATATTAGTATTGATCTATAATATAAAAATGAATCGCTGAATGTGTTGCTAAGCGCGTTAAAAGTTTTTTTATTTAGATGGTACTTTAGTCGTCCGTGACGTGTGTGATTAAGGGGCTCCCCTATGCTAAGTGGCGCCGCCATCCGTTAAAAGATAATTACTCTATGAGTAAACAGTTTTTCAAAAATCCGGTAGGTCATTTTAAAGATTTGGTGTTTTAGGATATATATATAGAAGCCATCAACTCTGTTAGTTTGAGTTCGATGAAGTTACAGATAGAAAATTTGCCAAAAGTGGCCGTTTTTAGCAAATTTTCTATCTGTAATTACAGCGGACTATAATAAATACAGTTTATGGCCGCTATATATACTATAGCACGCCAACTTGAAAATGACCTACCGGATTTTATAAAAAATGTATACTTCGCGAGTTATTATTTTTTAACAGACGGCGGCGCCACTTATCATAGGGGAGCCCCTTAAGGACTCCCGGAAGACCAGCGCCGTGGCCTAATTGGGCAATGGCTTTAGCTGAGGGAGGTACTTTTTGTGTGGCGTCGCAGCAAATGCGGATAGCGTCATATCATACCTATCTGTACCAAATTGTTTTGTGTATACACGTAAGGTAATTTTGCTTGTTGTTAAATTTTGTTTTATCTGTTGTGTTGAGATGTCCCATAAATAACAAATTCTTATTCTTATATTGTTCTTATTCGCTGGATGTGTTGCTAAGCGGTAAATGTGCTGGATGTGTTGCTAAAATTAGATTTCGCTAATTGTTTTTTTAGATTATTCCTTGAAGAACGATGATGGTTCTACGGAGAGAAAAAAATAAAAAATGCCTAAAAAAAGTCTAAAAACAACACTTTTCAGTGGAGATGTTTCGGAAGGGAAAAACATTTGAATGACGTACGAAGTTCGCCGGGTCAGCTAGTAATAAATAAAAAGATATTGTTAATAGTCCACTTCTCCCTGTCAGCTGCCTAACGACACCTTCCAAACATCATTCCGCCCCATGTCCATCAGTCCTACACGCAATGTGCTCCACTGCCACTTTAGTTTACCGGTTCTTTGGGCTAATTGGGCTATGTCGGTGACTTTGGTTCGTCTGCGAATGTTATCGTTCCTCCAAGCATAACCATCTTTGGTTTTAACATGGACCAATATACTCGAGAGGACTGTCAATTCTCCTACCTACTACAATGCGTGTACTTGTAATTAGTACTAAAAGAAAAGATAGATGTCACTACCATTCACAAATTAACTATTATTGTAAAATAATGTGAAATTAAAAATTATATGGTGTCTCTTGACCTAAATAAAAATAAATAAATAACTTTTAGTTCCTATTTATGTAAAAAAATACGCAATTAAAGCCATTTATTAGTGTACTCGTATTTCTAATATAATATCGAGCGAGGAGCTAGGCGCCATCTAGTTTTAATACGGGATTTGAGCTTTTTCCGGAACACGTTTTTTTAGGGCGTTGACAGTCCTCTCGAGTATATTGCTCCATGATTTTAGTGACTTTGAGCCTTTCAAGGCCCATTGCAAGCAGGCGCCTCACAAGGTGGACCGAACATCTGGTGAGGCGGTTTGCCGCTAGATGCGGGCAGCGCAAAACTGATCTTCATGACGGCGTTTGCTAAGGAGTGGACGTCATTCGGCTTATATGATTATAATGATGCTACACAACATCGAAATGTATGGAAAGTAGTTGAACGATCACCTTTGATTACCTTTGATGAGAGCGTCGGTGGCCAAGTGGGTAGGGCTATTGACTTCCATTCGGAAGTTCGCAGGTTCAAGTCTCGGTACGTACCAATGTGTTTTCGGTTTTTGAATTCATATGTATGTTTATTCGACGCTCTTACGGTGAAGGAAAACATCGTGAGGAAACCTGCACACACCTGCGAAGAAATTCAAAGTTTGTGTGTGAAGTTAACCAACCCGCACTCTATTCACTCTGATTTCAGGGTAGGCTCGAGCCCCACGGTGGGGACGTTATATGAGCTGTTAACAGGTATCATAAATCTAAACTAAACATTGTCAAAGTTAACAGAGACTTGTGTTTCCAGGTCAAACTGACAACGTGTTATCATTCTCCGATGCTGAGGATACAATGCACGACTCCGAGCTACCAGACTTTAAAGAGGACGGCATTGATGTAGAGTTGCAGTTAGCCGACAGGTAAAATATCAAATTAGGTCAGCTATCTATTCTATTCTAGACTTTTGGAAAATGCAAGAAGGTGGATTTCCCTTTTGTACTGGATAATTTATTAAACAACTCTGTCCAGGCGACTGAAGAACTACTGTTCCGAAATTATTTTTTACTTTTATATTACAAGCTCGACTAGCTGATTAGTAGGCTTACTACGCAAGAAGCGACTGCTCGAGAAGCTGTCAAACGCGACATAGTGACATAAGAGCCATAGTAATTCTGTCAATATGTCGCGTTTGATAGCTTCTCGAGCCTGTCGCTTCTTAGTTCATTAGAAAGAAGGTAAATCAAACAAAATATTTCTGATTTTAGAAAACTTACTAACCCGACAGGGTTTGCGTTATTTTACTAACAGGAAACTTCTGTGGTGATACTTAGCTAAGAATTTTGTAATGTTGCAGAGTGGACAAGAAGAACATTCGCCTGCTGGAGACGTCCTTGTCGCGCTGGCAGGTGCTGGTGCAGTCGGTGGCGGGCGGCTCCACCGAGCTCGACAAGAACACGCTGGCCGTGCTGCGCGGCCGCCTCGTGCGCTATCTCATGCGCTCCCGCGAGGTGAGACAGAGACAGCTATATACACGCTGGCAGGTGCTGGTGCAGTCGGTGGCGGGCGGCTCCACCGAGCTCGACAAGAACACGCTGGCCGTGCTGCGCGGCCGCCTCGTGCGCTATCTCATGCGCTCCCGCGAGGTGAGACAGAGACAGCTATATACACGCTGGCAGGTGCTGGTGCAGTCGGTGGCGGGCGGCTCCACCGAGCTCGACAAGAACACGCTGGCCGTGCTGCGCGGCCGCCTCGTGCGCTATCTCATGCGCTCCCGCGAGGTGAGACAGAGACAGCTATATACACGCTGGCAGGTGCTGGTGCAGTCGGTGGCGGGCGGCTCCACCGAGCTCGACAAGAACACGCTGGCCGTGCTGCGCGGCCGCCTCGTGCGCTATCTCATGCGCTCCCGCGAGGTGAGACAGAGACAGCTATATACACGCTGGCAGGTGCTGGTGCAGTCGGTGGCGGGCGGCTCCACCGAGCTCGACAAGAACACGCTGGCCGTGCTGCGCGGCCGCCTCGTGCGCTATCTCATGCGCTCCCGCGAGGTGAGACAGAGACAGCTATATACACGCTGGCAGGTGCTGGCAGGGGGGTTTCACTCGGGAGAATAGGTATGACCGGGCGAAATATCGGCCCGGCCGATGAAAGGCAGGGCTACATCAGTACGCGAACAGTCGCCGGGCGCGCGTGACGCGTCGTCGTTATTACGCGCCGCTCCGCTCGCTCAAATTACGAGAATGACTTCACAAGCATACGACAAATGCTGTTGTGTTTATGGATGCAAAAATAAAAGGAAAAGGACTGGATCGGTTGTGTCTTTTTTTTAAATTCCGAAGAACAATGAAAGGTAATTTGTATAGCCATTGATTGAGCTATTGTTATATTTTTCTACCTACCTACCGACGAGTAAATATAGTATGCAAACATTATAATACGAGTAATACTATTACTTAGTAAATAGTAGTAGCATTGGTTTATTTGAACCATCATTTGTTCGAGTAGAAGGTAATAAATCAGATGTTTTATTTTCTCAAAGACGACAGCCCTAAAGGTGTTAGTAGAGTGGCGCAATACGCGAGAGAAAGGGATGCAGCAACTTCGTCTTTTCGCCAAGCGCCGTGCGATCTAAATTGCACTTTATTATAACGGAGCTAGGGTTGCAATTTATTTGAATTATGTCGCCTAGTGGAGCTTCTGTAGGGACTACTATTTGGTATTCTGTGGTGCTGGTGCAGTCGGTGGCGAGCTCGACAAGACTTGACTAATAAAAACTGTTCAAGGGGCGCCACTTGTTTTTAAAATGTTTCTGACAGCAATTGCCAGTACAAAGTGAGTTTGATTGAAATTTCACAATATGGCGAAGTATTTTTATTTTTCTGGTTGCACGAGTTCCCCGCCTGATATCCTCCCGCGCACCGCACCCCGCAGGCGCCGCTGGACGCCGCCTGGTGGTACTTGATGAAGCATAAAAACCATTATATTTATTTATTTATTTATTTTGTTTATTCTCCATTGATTTTCATTCAAGTCTGGCAATTGTCTTATAGAATGTCATACTACCCATAGAACTACTGCTAGTAATGACTAACTACAACAAAACTGCACAGGCTGTAAACTGAAAACAAAACTAGGAAAGTTTTGTGCTTTTACGTGGTACCTATCCAAATCAAATCTGACACTCCTTGAATGATATACTCCTGTCTCTTTTGGTACAGCCTGATTCAGAGTAGCTATCCACCCCGGCAAAAATCTATGTATACTCTGCAACTACGCTACCACCTAACTACCCAATGAATTAATTACAAAGCGTACGTCAGACTTACATAATGTATGTGTGTCGAAAAATCACGTTGTCAAGTACGTTGTTAAAAACAGTGAAAGAAAATAAAATAAAAATAATTTTGTGGCGCAACTAGGTAGCAATCTCTCTGCCAACTGTACACACACTGTGAAGTTTAATTAGTTTTAAAGGCTTCGGGGGATGATCTTTATGAATACGAGCAACTTTTGCCATCCAACTCTGAAATCGCTAAAGATAAATCAGCTTTGTCGGTAACATATTAAAAAAAAATATCCGCGTCTTTTGAATTGGTCCCATAGTAAAAGCTGTTCATAATATAATCCCTCAAAGTATTTAAAACTCGCCCGCGTTAGCAGTTTTTCCCGTCTATTTAGGGATTTTCCCGCGGTAATAGATGGTCTATGTCCTTCCTCAAGGTCTATTCTCTATCTTTGTACCAAGTTTCATTAAAATCAACCACTTTAGGTAACATATCATTAAGACTGTAAAAAACTATTTTTATTACATGCAATTATTCTACTATACATTCTAATAAAATTACGGAGGTTCCGGGTTTGATTCCCAGGACTCGTCGAACAAAAATAACTTTGTGAGACTTTCCTCAGTTTGGTTAGGACATTGCAGGCTGAATCACCTGATTGTCCGAAAAGAAAGATGATTTCGTGCTTCGGAAGGTACTTAAAGCCGTTGGGTCCAGATTGTCATCTACGGATGTAGTCGTTACATGAGCCATGTCAGAAGCCATAGGCGGCTCAATGATTCTGACACCAGGGTTTGTGAGGTAGGTTAACCTTGAAACCCACACGCTAAGTACCTAAGAGTAATACACACCACGGTTTAATAAATAACCCCCTATATATTTTAAACTTATTTATTCGTATTAAAATGACATAATCCCAAAAAAAAAACATAAATTATAATTACTTATTTATTTTCATGTAGCTTTTTGTTATTTTTCTTAACACGAGGAGCCTCGCGCACGGGTTATGCCTTGAAAAATTCAAAGTAAAAATTGCTATTGAATAAAACAATTCTTAGATAACACTGACCTTTAACATGCTTTAGATTAGACAGTTATTTTAAAATACAATCCCTGTTGTAATTACTAAGTAATGAAACAAAATCAGATACAACCGTATGTTTTTACTTGGCGCAGAAGACGATTCAACATGCGTAACGCCTAGTTATTATTTCCTTGACAGGTGTGACGAACTGATCGGTAACGGCACTGTTTATTCATACATTTGGAAAGATTATAATATTATATTATTACTTTAATAACGTCATTCAAACTTACCTTGTCTGTATTGTATGAAGGTATGAAGGCTTTGTTTATTAATTTAAAGATACGTTTATTATAAAATGAGGCTACACGCTACTGGTAATATTAACCAGTATATTATTTTGTTCGACTGAAGTGTCAGCTGTAGTATTTGTGCTACATTTTGTCTGACGAGTTCATGTAACTTCCGACAGCTGTCGCTACTTGTATCTGTTTAATATTAATTTAAATATTGATTGTATTGTAGCTGCAGAGTGCAGGTTGCACGTAGGTCTGTAGAGTTTTATTTAATTATGTTGTTTATTAATAGAGGGCGATAGGTTTTTGACCTAAAACATTTGCATAATAAACATTCTTAGATTTTCGCGGTTGTTAACTGCACTAACACACATTTTCACGGGTTTTCTCCACGATTTCGTTTTAAAATGAGCTTACCGATATTTCGACCGAGTTACATCGATCATGGTCACGGCAGAACTGGTGAAGCGGCGGGTAGGACTGCAGAAACGATAAGTTTGATGGATAAGTTTCTGCAGTCCTACCCGCCGCTTCACCAGTTCTGCCGTGACCATGATCGATGTAACTCGGTCGAAATATCGGTAAGCTCATTTTAAAACGAAATCGTGGAGAAAACCCGTGAAAATGTGTGTTATTTGCATAATAATTATACATGGATTCACTCTTTACTTTACAGTATTTTATTTTTAAAATGGACTGCTATCACAATACTATACTTATGTATATTTTTTAATACAAAAGTAAAGGGTTAACCAGCTGCTATCATATTAATTATTATCAGATGCAGACTTAGTCTATTTATAAAATAACAACATCAATTAACAATGGAATGATAAATTTAAACAATTAAATTGTTTACACACCTTTGTTTAGTGAGAACATTACATGACACAATGAATATGAAAATAATTGACTTGAATTCATGAATTGACAATAGTTTTAATATACTTATGCAGTATGGTATGAATTGCTCGTCCCTTTTTACTGCGACGACATAAGGTCTTATTTGAAAGCATTTTAATTTAGCTTGATGAAGTACTTAGTACTTTAGTAGCACGTACTTGTTTGATTGATCCGGTGAGTTGTCTGGAGGTGGTCCGACCGGCGATCGTTAGTAATGATGGCCGCGTGAATGTTGTAGCAGCGTCGCCACGGCTACCGAGTCTTCGTCAACACATGTTGACATTCATCATGGTATGATAAAAACAACATGTCATTACAGATTGGTCTATAATGATAATGTTGTAGTTGGTTTGTTCAGCCAAGGTTGCACTATCGCCTAAAATTATTTTAATATGCTCTTGGGGGTGGCGGCTAACTAAATTTAAATTTTATTATGACAGTTTTTTTAATAATAGAGTATATAATAGAACATACCTACATAAATAAAAGAAAACGAATTAATATATAGAGAACAACATGTTCAACAACAACTAACAAACAACACTAAAAACTCAACCCTTCACATTTAGGTACTACTCTTTGTAATACAATGGACTATAATAATAATAATATAAGGAAAAATTTAAAAGAGTAGGTGTATAATACTAAAAATAAAACAAAATACCAGAAATATAATATATGTATATTTAATTGGCTGACCCGTTTCCTGTTGTTCATTTGCTATAATGCGAGTTAACTTATGCAGTATAATGCGTAATTCAAACCACGAGCACCCACTAGCTACAGCTCTATTAGTTGATCGGAGTTAATGGGACTACAGAGGTTCCCAAGAGAGGTAGGAATGTACAAAAAAACACCACGTTGGTATTATTCCATTTCCAGCATTTCCTGAGGCATTTAAGTATAAAAATAATAGATAGTAGTAGCTTAAATATATAATATTATTGTTATAGTAGGTATTATTAGTGTACTAGCTGTCTGCCCGCGATTTGTTTTCCGCATTTTCCGTAGTAATTTTTAACTATCTCACAGGAACTCTTTAATTTTTCGGGGTTATAAGTATCTAAGCTGTCGACCGGGGATATAATAAGGTACCACCATGCAAAATCGCATTCAAATCGGTCAAACAGTTTCGAAGATTAGCCCGTACAAACAGACAAACAAAAAAATTGAAAAATATCTATTTCTCTTCTTACACCCCTGTCTCGGTTTTTAGCATTTTTTGTACAAATTTTCGGCCTCTACAGTTTTATTATAAAGATAGATAGATAGTACCATACTTAAGATCCATTGTAAAAAATAATAATATTCAATCAAACCAATAAATCCATTAATCAAATTTCTTTTTGAAAACAAAAAACCTAAACTTATAAACAGTAGTATAGTTTAGTATAGTAGTAGTTTTAGTATAATAGAAATTTGATTTTTTTGTAGTCGTAGAAGATTGTCATGATTGCAACAGATGTCGCTACGGTCATAGTTTGTTGGGCAGCAGCGTGTTCGTAACCTATTTCGCTTCAGTAGTAGTCGGTATCGACTGATGTTTTCAATGTATCGGTGTCACGGACTAACGACACACAGGTTTCAAGGACGAAGCAGCCCTAATGACGCGACCACCACGCTGTCTACTCCACTGAAAACGCGGGAAAAATTCTACTTGTCTTTTTGTTCACTGTTTCTACGATACCACATTACTGATCGACCTATTTTAATAGATCTATTATAAACTTTTTAGTTGAAAACTCAAATGTGTCCTTAATTTATCTAAAGATAGTATATTAAACGTTATCTTTAGTCTCCTGCTTAAATTGCTTATTTATAGATCAACAATTATTACCATATACCTAGACATTATAGACTATCTAAGATAGTAAGTAATATTTAATTTACTACTTTAAAATATATTTTAAAATATTTTTGTATAAAGTTATTCACGACATTACAAAAATTCATTTAACATTTTGTTTATTTCAAAACTTTCGCTATAAAAATGTTTATGGTCGTACATATTTTATAGTTTATTACATGCGTCCACGTGTTTGAAAAATACATGCATTTAGTTTATCGAAATCAGGGATCAGGTACAATAGTAATTATTGTTGCTAATTCATGAATTTTAGACGGACGCTTCCTCGGCTCGTCTGATATTAGAATTCTTGTAGCCTGAAGTAAAACTGAAATATCGTGTCCTGCATGAACCTCAATTTAAATGCCATGTCCCTACCTCAGTTCTATCTGACTTCGCTTTATGTATCCCGTGGAATAAATCAAACTATTGCGCGAATGTAACTTCATATTCACTTATAAATATTTTAACCTAGGTATGTATAGTACAGGTGTACCATAATATGACAGGCTTCCACAAATGTTAATAATATTGTTGTATAGGTATCATGCTAAAATAATGAGCTTTAAATTATGTGTGTAATTATGTGTATTAAATAGCCGAATAAAATTATTTTATGCAATGGCACAGTAATCAATCCGCCCTACTTCAAATTTAATTAATTTATACGTTGGCGCTTTTTTAGTCTTAGTTATTTCATTTGCCAATTCAAGTAGGTACTTAAGCGGCGGCGGCGGGCGGCGTGAAAAAATACCGTATTAGCGTAGCGTTGTTTTTAAATTATGGTGTTAATTTATTTTAAATGTTAAGCTAATTACTTTAATTTATATTCTAAGGCCTGTTACCCTAGTTCAGATGTTTTTCGGTAGAGACATGGGTAGCGCACCTTGGTAATGAATACTTATTTGCCTTTGAAAGAAAGAAAAGGAAGAGGTGAGCATCCTCATCCTCCAAAAGCTGATTAAAAAAAACTGAGATCAAATGATACTTTTTTCTTATTTTGACACCCTATATTATTCAAATATCGTCCATTCAATACGTAATTTTAAGACCTAGGCGCGACTGGGCAGGGCAGGGGAATGTAATGTAAAACCGGAAAATATCTATCACAAACCAATAATACTTTCAGAAAATAGGTACTTTTTAATGTTACATAAAATAATATCATGACTACTGTAAATTTTTAGCTCTGGCGCAACTATTTACACACTAGGTTTTAAAAGTATTTAAGTATTAATACAAAGCATTACTTAAAACTACCTATTACAAACGCAAATCGATCAGTCATACATAGTCAACGTAAATTTATGTAAGCGTCAATTTCCACGGCTCGCTTTGCTATACAATAAGAAAATAAAGCTTTTTGCGACACTGCCTTCCGAATGAAGCATCGGTGATGTTTCCAAGAATATTTGATTGGTATTTCCATTTGAAATATAGTAAATGAAATGAATCCGCGTTCCATGTAACGTGCCCAGGTAAACTTATTGTGTCATTGTTTTGAGAATGGGCTACTGTTGGCGGGTGCGATGTTGACACAACATTCTTCTATAACACGGCTATTGTTTGGCGTCGGCAACGCGACGAGTATTCAAAACATCCACTGTCAACAGAGGATGGACCGCAATCTTATGGAACTTGGTCAATGTCCGGTGAATCCGCGCAGTTTGAACTTCTAATTTCTTGCACTTTTACTGTATACTCTTTCTAAGGTAGGTAATTATAATATTCTTTATTCAAGGTGTATAAGAAGGTATAATATAATAACTAATAATTTTGCAATCCGACAATAGTACTAGCTGATGTTTTATTTTAATAATGTCAAAATTAACTAAAACCTCATTTTGATAGTGTTATGTTAAATAATAAATTAGTTTTATCATGGTTAGATTACGCGATTGTTTTAATGATATGGATTGTTATGTAGCGCTTTTGTTTTTTTTGCTATTTTTTCTATAGTACTTTCAAGGCAGAACTCTCAAATTTTACGTGTGTAATGCCTTTTATGAGCGTGATAAGAGAACCTCACATTACCGCAGGTATTGCAATGTCGGATAAGAAATTTTAAAGCCCTTGTAACTAGAAAATTAATTTTTGATGTATGGTTCTATACTACCGTGAAATTAATTATTTAGCTAGTGAGCAATTCTGTCGCATACACCCCACTAATTTATTAATTGGAGAGCATTTAATAAGAAAAAAACGAACTAAAATGTGTTTTATTTTATCGAGTTCACGTTGTTTTATTTAATAGCGGTACAAACATATTCTACTTATAATTAATCATGTTTTGTGTATTTTTAGCTAATTATATAAAAACACCATAACACGTACCTTGGATCGTTTTATAGTTTATTTTGCGCGGTTTCCACTATTAGGTACCTACGTGGCAATTTTGGTGTTCTGAAATTATAATAATAATTAGTTCTTCACGGATGGCCGCGTGCTATAACAAGTGGAGATTTGAATTTGTGATTGTTGTCATTTAAAAATGAATTTCATAAATGTTGCCTAAAAAATTAAATAAGCATTACTTCGTTCGCGATGCAAACCGTAGTACGAAATATGCATTGTAACTGACTATCTGTATGCTATGAGCGAGGTAATTTGCAATGCGTTATGTAGAATTAAACACTGTATAATTAGCCATTTTTGAAATTCAAACCATTTCAAAAAGAACATTTTAGTTCTTTATCAATACTATTAGGTACTGCACGTGTGTAGGTTTATTATTTAAGTGTTAATTGAAAATGTATAGTCTGGAATATATATTCTGATGAGTCTTTAAAAACGCTAAATGTAGGTAGTACGCTCGTATAAAGAGTTTTTGAAAACTTTACGAAAGTTATAATATTTGTAGCTTGCACACAGGTACGGAGTCCGTACGAACCGGGCATAGCTCCCAATACCCGTTAGTAGCCACATGGACGTTAATTTATCCACAAACAGAACTATTTGCACTTTACATAAATGTCACAAACTAGAGCATGCTAAGTGTTAACATTACTTGTTTCAGTACCGTTACTTGCAGAGGTAGGTAGAAGTCAAATACCCATATCTTCTGTACGTAACATACATCAGATATTCAACAAGTAATATCGTATTTAAAGCTACTGATATTTAACCGAACTGAAACATTCACATTTACGGTCATAACCAAGTTAATTTTGTTATTAGTTTCGATACTGCGTTGCCTCACCATTATTTTAATTTCCTCGTATGTTATCATTTTAAAACCACTTTTCCTGTTATTTGTGTCCGCACTATAATATAATATTATTGAATTTTTTGTGCAAATGTAGATATTTAGATTTTAGTCAAACAGAAGAAATTGATTATTATCGGTTGCCTTCCATACAAGGTGCGCGTGCAACTTACAGATAGCGATTTACTTGCTTAGCGTATACAAAATTACACTAAACAAATACGAGTTTGATATCTCAAGTTTAATTAAACATAAATTTGATAAGAGTGTCGTAGCGATGTAATCGCAATGTTGTCGAAATGTTCACGAAAATACTGTCTTATCGCCCATTCCTTGGCAGACAATAACGTAGGTACCTACAGGCACCTCATTAGCTACTCGAGTCACACAGAAACAACCGTATTGTGAACAACAGAAACTAATTTATCTTCCAATGTCGAAGATAAGTCAATCAACGATTTGTTAATCAATGAAATTATCATTTTATATCCGCCAGCTTATCGTCTTAACATTCTTACGAGGTTCTTTAAACTATGTTTAGCACTAGTTTTCAGTTTCCTTTCGCAGAAAAGTACCAGAAACGCATTTGGATAATAGACGATTTGTATCTAGTTTTAGTTTTTGAAAATTATTAATTACTTCGGGTGTAGGTACCTAGAGCTGGTCCGCTGCTGTTATTTACTATAGATCCTTTATTGGATTTGTTTATTAAAAATACATAGTGGTAGTACTCATGAAATTGAACAGCTTTTCCTAAGGAACATAGGTTTCAATCTCAAAATTAAAATTCAAATTGTCATACGAAGTGGCCGGTCACGTGACTAAAGTTTAAATGAAAAGTTAAAAATTATTTTTGTGATATCAACCTATGTTCCTTGGGGAAAGTTTTTCAGTTTCATAGGTACTACAAACAACCAGTTAAAATTCTTAAAATTCACGGTGTATACTTCACTTAACAACCCATTTACAATTTTACACAGACTGTGCATCATCGGAGCCAAGTAGATTTTATAGATGTATGAAGCTAAAATAAACCGAGAGGTAGACGTAGAGAATATTAATATTTTTATTTTATCCCCGCTCTATTATTTTTTTGCCTTATTATGTAACAGATACGCCTATCTTTGGTTCGTAGTTCTCGGTGGAGATGTAAATGGGCTGTGAACGAATGAAAGAAGGCTAATAAGAATCCTTAATGAGTTTGTTTTAAAGCTCTGTGTGGCTCTGCCTAGATTTCATGCGAGTAGTTTGGAGACTGGTGTTTGACCCTGCCACGCACGATATTTACTGAAATTTAAGCAAACGGCGGGTTATCCCACGAGGTTATCCAAGTGCGAACTTAACAAGTGGGTATTTAAACACGAAAGGTTGTCAGTCAGGTTATTATTACCCTTATCAACAAAATTTATTTTATTAAACTTATTTCTTGTTTAGGCTGCTATTTTAATTGATTGCATTATTTTAAAGTATGTCTGCGAGCAGTAAAAAAATTGTATAGCAAAGGCTGACCAGAAAAAATCTGCATATTGCGGAATTTCAATAGAACTATTTTTGTAACAGAAATTGTTGCCAGAAACCTTTAAATAAACATGTGGCGCCCCCAGAACGGTATTTTTATTTTTCTGGTTAGGCTTTACTGTGAAACAGGAGGACTAGTATCGCGACATGCCATCGGAACTCAACTCATCAGATCGTGCCTGTTTTAACAAAACTAAGCAACATCCATGGGCTTTTCGAGTTAAATGTATGTAAATATTATAGTACTAGCTGTCCGCCCGCGGCGTTTTTTTGACTTTTCCGTGCAGTTTCCCATAAGAATGAGATATTTTCCCGCGGTAAAAACTATCTAATATGTTGACCGGGGATATAAGGTACCACCATGCAAAATTTCATTCGAATCAGTCCAACAGTTTCGAAGATTAGCCCGTACAAACAGACAAACAGAAACAAAAATTAAAAAATATGGATATGTTCTATATCAAACCTTACATCCCCCTGATTTTTTTTTCTATGTGCAGATTTTCGGCCTGTAGAGTTTTATTATATAGATTAATTTTTTTTTACTACATAGGGTCTCCATAAAAATTTAAATAATATAACGGCTTCGAACCGTAGTTTCTTCATGTTTGAACATTGCTTGCGGTCGGTTATGTATGATCGAAGAATTAGCAAATCTGATCAAATCATCATCAAATCAAACTAAGATAATTTCCGTAATACTTTCGAAAATCTAAAATCGTGTGTATAGGAGGTACTAAAATAATTTTAAATCTAAATAAATTTCTGGTTGCTTCCGCTAAACACAACCTTGCCCCCGAGTGACGACAAAACAATCAAGCGTTATCTTAAAAAAAATAAAAAAAATTGAACTTCTGGATAGTTAACATTATTGTAATAAATAATACCGCTACATGTATCAAATAATAAAAAAGTCAATCTAATAAAAAACTAAACTATTTATGTACGTAATGGTTAGGTATAACTCGTTAAAAAAATTACGGATATTATAAATAGTTAAAGTTATTTTAGTGTGGGATACAATAATATGGTGTATGACATCAGAGTCAACAGTAAATCGATTTTGTATATCGTAGACGTAGTAGTGCTTAGTGTATACCTTGTGTACACTTCATACTTACATACTTACTCATGTACTTCGCTTATATACCTACCAACGAGGGGCTTAGAACCTACCGAGACCACATCAACCTTTATTACACATATTTCTGATAAAGCTGTAAAAATAAATGTCTATCTTTACATGTAGGTATATAGTATAGTGTAGTACATGTAAGTATATAGTAGGTATAATGTATGGACTGAATTTGTCTGAAATAAACATTATTTTATTTTTTATTTTATTTTACTTGTAAAGGTTTTGGTCTTATATCCGCTCCTGCTAAAGGTAGAGCCCTCCGCTCCCCGCTAGCCCGGTGAAGCTTGATACGTCAAAACGTAGGTCAATTAAAAAAATGTTTTGGTAATTAAGTCAGTAAATTATGTCGTGGAAACAAAACATATTGGCAAGGACGAGCGCATCGAATTTTGTGCTGACGTATCTACATTGTTTTCGGCACATACTTTGGCTAGTTGGTAGGTGTTCTTGAACGGTTAATACCACTTTGTTCTGTGACCTTATTAGCAGGTGTGCTATGAATATTATACCTAACTAATTATATGTAATATTACAAAAGATAAATTTTCACTGTCATTCTGCCTCGTCTTGCTATTCTTTTTGATGATCTGTGTTGTAATTGAAAATGCGCACACAAGTGGTTGTGGACACGGACTGCCCAGAGATGTCTACTAATAGTGTAGTCCTGCACAGTACCAATGCTTACTGATAACGTTATCTGTTGTATTAACGTGTCAACAACTATATCTGGTTGGTTACACCACAATAATAATGAGCACTCATAAATGTACTGTCAGCATAAAAAGTGTATGTAGGTAGGTATTAAAAATTATAGTCAAGTCGCATTTATTCCCCGCAACTGTATATTTAATAGGTACCTATTCCATATTTTATTAAATGCTATTTCAAAAAGTCTTTGTTATACCTTATAACTATTTTCAGCAAAAAACTAGTTGACATTCGCACTACGAAATTCACCCCTTTTTCTACGGAATAAGGGTGCTTTCAAGGTCAACAAGTCGAGCCGCATGTGCGGCCTATTGTATGATTTATTTTTTCAAAACAGGCATACGTGTTTTTGTAAAATTTCGCAGCGTGATGATACTTCAAACAATGAATAAATATCAATATTTATAACGTACTATTTACGTATTTTGTAATATATTAAGAATACCTATATATTTTATAAATGCACTGTTAAATAAAACTTTGTTGTTATTGCAGGTAGGTTAGGTACTACCTAAGTGTACTCAATGTGTTTTATTGAAATAAATATCTATAGTTAGTAAAGTGCGTACACACCTCTATCACATTAAAACAAATCATTTTCAGTACCTAACTGTTGAATAATATGAAATACGATACCTAAAACACTCGATTATGATAGGGCATTTTAATTCGTTTCCGATTTCAGTATGTTGGTACTGATGTAATTGCGCGTCTTTGTGTTAGTTAACGTTCATTATACACAAACTATAAATAACCCCTAATTTATAAAAATCTGGTTGGTACTCTAGTATTTTTTTAGGGACTGAGCCTCGATGTGAACAAGGGTTTCTTACAATTTTCGCTTGACACGTGAGAAACTTCCAATACTTTATTACTGAAACGTGAAGTATGTCTGTCTACCAAATTACCAATTTATAAACCGCGATTGCGTCTTATTTATAGGTAAGTACGTGTAGGAAAGCGATATCATTTTTACATCATTCGCCCAAGGTTGCGTTGTATTGGCCGGATCATTTTAATTTGGTGTATAATTTTAACAACTGTTCATACACGCACGTATATATGAAATTAGTTTTATTGTTATTCGCACTCACGAATAGAATAGTATTACATATCGTTTCATAAGTAAACTATTAGTCTTGAAGAAATAGAAAATTATTCAGCATTTAGGTTTAAGACACGTAGGTTTCACGGCCTCTTAGCACATTTCTAGTGACTAATAGCATTTGTTTGGTGCAGATTGCCGTGGGGCGCAGCACGAGGGATCACAGCATCGACGTGGATTTGAGCCTGGAAGGTCCGGCGGCGAAGGTGTCTCGCAAACAGGCCACAATCCGCCTTCGCAACACCGGCGACTTTTTTATGTCCTCAGAGGGCAAACGCCCCATTTTCGTCGATGGACGGCCCATACTCCAGGGCAACAAAGTCAAGCTGAACCACAACAGCGTTATTGAGGTAGGGTATCTGCCCTAGTTACATGCCATTCAATAATTTATTTATTGATTTTATATTTGTTAAAGTTTGGAAGTGGATGGTTGTAGTGCTTGTCATTTGTGTGATCTTTTACCATCATGGGAATTTCATCATTTTAATGGTATCATAAAACGTATTTTAAGTGCGATTAAAACCACATTTCATCTATGCTTTGGTTCTATTTTCTTATTTAGACGACTCTAGAGCCCGATACTTCTAATTTGTTGAAATAAGTTTCTATTCTAACAGTAGGTATACCTTTTACAGATCGCGGGACTGCGCTTCGTGTTCCTAATCAACCAGGATCTCATACACGCAATCCGGCAAGAGTCTGTCAAAGTGACAATTCCAGTATAAACTATTGTTAAACATTAAACATACAAATAAAATTTTGATTAAATAATAAAAGGCATTTTTATTTGGAACACATTTATTTGGTCAATTTAAGAACAGTTTTCAAACCTCTTTAGATACAACTTTAAACATAAACTCCACTAACTAATAGTTTGGGACCACTCACGGTACTACGTCTCCCGTCAATATCATTATCGTAGACAGAGTGTGTTATTTGATTATAACATTTATCACGAAACACTATCACCTGCGTTTTCTGGCATAGAGATATGCATTAATGTGAAACGACAAAACAATAACTCCATAACCCTTAAAATTAACTTTGCTTAAATAATAGTTACTACAATCATAAATTCTATAATAATCACATAAATAATGGCCAACAGTGTGCAGGAAACTTAAAAACACCTCAAGTGCGTAACAAACATACTATTTATAAATTTAAAACGAGGAAACCATTCTTAATTCATTAAATTAATTTAAAATTAAATCTCAGTCATATACACAACTTTAATAAATTTTCTTTATATACAAAAAACAGTGAACTTTTCTACTATAAATCCCAATTCTGACCATTTATTAGATCATGCGACATGTTTAGCTTAAAATTACTTACAACAACAATAATAATAAATTTATAAATAAACATGTATATAGTTCTATGCATGTGCACTGCAAAACATTCAAAAACACCAATATTTTTATTTTCTAGCTATTTACAAAGGCAATTTTCTGCTTAATATATTTGTAATATTTAAAAGCACATATTTGGTATGTTATTTTACACCCTGTACATAATATAAAAAATATTGTTGTTTAAAGGTTTATTTCAGGCACTATCAGGCAAACGTTAATTAAATGGCTTGTGCCTTACAAATGAGATCAGTAGTATACCTACGTCCCAAAAATGTAGGAAAATATATATGTGATTGTTTAATAGAGTGCTCTATGAAGGCACTTGAAATCAATTTAATCGTATCATCTTTTTTTTGTACAGTCAACGCCAACAGACAATTTTATTTCACAGTATAAGTAAGCTTACATTGGATGCCATTGGTATCTTATACTCGTGTCTGCAGCAGAGTTTGGCAATCCGCGCCCGGGCTACGTTACACGAAGCTACAAGTTAGAAATTCAAGTTGCGTAACTGATATGACAAAAATTATATAGTTTATCGTTGAAACTAACTAGCTACGCAATGAACATCAAATTGTAAAATTGTAGCTTCGTGTAATGGCCCCTTCTTAGTAGACCAAAGATTTTCTTGTAAATTTCGATAGACTGTAAAAAAGTATTTTGGTTGCAGCATAAAATGAATTAAAAATTAGGTACAAACTATTTCACAGTAAAATAATTTTATATAGGTACGTAAATGTACACAATCAGCTGTCCAAACAGCTTCTATAACAAACCCAAAAGATTTTATGCTACTCAGAATAAATGAGTATTTATTAGTACGTCGACACGTGAAAGGTCAGGGCAGAACTCTAATTAGCGACATTATAGGTAGCGAAAAAATGCTTTATTTTGTCACATTTCATAAAATAAATTTGTATTCAGCACTGCAAAATCAGATAGGACATCGATTCAAATCTAATAGGATTTCTTACAAGTCCAATAGGATTTGAACCAACTCGCAGTTATTAGTCCACACGTACGTATGATAAACTTAGGATGTAGGTACTTATTTGCAATATACAATTGGATAATATAACTGCTGATCAGACACAATTTTATTTTTTTTAAACGTTAATCAATACATAATGTACCCTACCCGACCATTCACCGTCAACATAGGTGGGTTTATGAGGAATGTATTGAAAACGAGTCGCGTAGCATCTAGAGCAGTCACAAACAATGGGGTATGTAACAATTAATTTCTTCATTTTAATAAATAAATCAAACAGGAACGTTTGTTAAAATTAGTTTTAGGTGAATAAATTCAAATTAATATTGGAATAAAGAACCATAGAGAAAATCGTTAAAATTTTATTCTATCGATTTTGGTAACTTATTATGCTATTTTGAAGAAACGGTCAGATACCCTATTGTTAGGTTTTATTATTTTGGTATTACTACGAGTACTAAGGCCATCATTATTTTCATATTTCGTAATAGATAAATCTATTCCTTTGGATTATGGGCTTTGGTTATTTCATCCTTTATTTATATGACTTATTTTCAGAACACTTTTCAAAAATATACATATATAACAATTTATATCGATATAATAAATATTAAATACCACTGCTAGAATAAATACCCCTATCATGTCTTTAAATTTTGATATTCGAAATATTCAATGTTTCAACTTAGATACTTATATCAGCTACATTTCAGACAGTAATATATACCTACTAGTTTTGTACTTAACTTCAATCTAATCCATACAAATATTTCATATGATTAGATACATCTTAAAAAATTATGTGCTTAGCTTATGTGAGCAATCGGTGACCACTAATATTGCAAAAAATCCCGCACAAAATGTATGAAAAATGCCGTTGGGCCGATTTGGCAGAAATTTTGTGAAAATATAGTCATTAATATCGGTGATCGACTGAATGATGAAGTTTTATCTCCATTTTAATATCTAAACAGGTTCCTGTCAACACTCAAATGAATGAGCTGCATTCATTACAAATAGTAGGTAGGTATTTCATTAGACCTAGGAAAATCTGCGCACTTCGCTCATTGTTAATATACGTTTTTTTATAATGCAGTAGTATATTTTTATGAATAACATTTGACGAAGTTATATGATAACGACAGTCATAGTCCCATTTTGGGCAACTATTGCACTTGCAAAAGTGGAGCGAGAACTCTAGGTTCATGCTGCCATAATAGTAGGGTTTCTAGGATTCGCCTGCTACAAAGAATACGTCTAATATCCGAAACGTTGACGTTGAAACAGTTGCACTATTGATCACTAATAAAGACATCACCAATCAAACGGTTTATTTCATACATTTTGTGAGGGGTTCTTTGCAATGGGCCATTAAATTAAATGGTATTTATTTTATCTACATACCCATCTTAGTAAAACAATCTTAAAATCCACACGTGGAAATTAATTGTACCTAATATACAAACAAAATAAAATCTGCTAATAATATTTACATGAAACAAACTATCCAGACAGCTATATTTACAGTAAAAAATCTAAAGCACCGCATTACGGAGTTTTAGACTAATAATATTATCCCATCTCAATCTATCATTTTATGAGCAAATCAAGTGTTAACAATTAAATTATTCTTACATTACATATCATTTAAACGATAAATTATAATATTCTTAACCTAACATCAAACACATGTATAATACTACTTATGGCTGTTGTGCTCTAAGTGCAATTTCTAAAGGAATTTGTCTTATGATAAAAAATATTCTGGAATGACATTTTGAATCACATATTTATTAAATTAACAAAATTTAATTGAATTTAATAAGGTATCAATCTCCGCAACAGACAACTCAGATCAAATTGCACTTTAAATGAATATAGTTAAGGTCGTCTTTGTTTTTTTCATATCACTTATTTACAGAATTTGGCTTTAATTTACTAAATAAATAATTATCTACCTAAATGAATAAACTAAGAAGGGCAGCTAAAGAATAATGTAATATAGAATCATAGGAATGTAGATAATTGTGTTGGTATTTTTTTAAGAGTAACCAAATACCACTAGAACTAACTGATTAACAGTAAAATTATGCATCACAATGTAGTTAGCATCAAACAAATTACCTCAGTAAGTATGTTTTAGCCTTATAGTATATTTAAGTTGTCCCGTTGTTGTAGAATCATTTTGTTTTGGTTGTGAAATAACGAACTTTGGGCTGAAAACTGATTTATACTTTTGAAATTTTTCAGCCAACACATAAGATTGTTTTCTATGGCTAAAAATAGCTCGTGTTTTATTTCGAAGAGCCATTTTGTCAATAAAATGGTCTCTTTCCAAAAACACCCAAGGTTGCCATTTTCTGCCTGTTAAATCTGGATTAAATTGGTGTTTGCTGGAAGTACTCGCATAGTGAGAACCTAGCACATTCTTTTTTATTACTACTTTTGGTATCGATTTTCTACCCTTTTTATTCTTTTCTTCTTTGTGTTTTTGATACTGAAGTTCATCTATACTCTTAAGAACATCTTCAAATTTTGGTTTAGATTTCTTTGGAATATTCTTTAAATACGTGTTAGAAGACCTATCTATATTTGGTTTGAGAGCTTCTTTGGCCATTTTTAACTGTCTTAATTTTACAAGACTTTGATGCGGCAATGGTAATTTAACTTTCAAATTGATACTTTCTTTAATTGGTGGAATGTATTTTTGAGCTGCTTTGGTTATTAATTTTCTTGTAGGTAAATTACTATTAGAACTCAAATATTCTTTTTTTTCAGTATATTTACAACTGATACTTTGGATAGGATTAAATTTATTTACTTCGGATACTACTCCACTGTAACCACTTATTTTTAACAATAAACCTGAATTTTTCTCTTCTGAAGTAGTTGATGATACTTCAGGGGAGCTTGATATAGTACCTATGTGACTGTCTTCAGATTTATCGTAGTTATATACGTCTACAATACTTTCACAACGTGCCATGTCATCTATCTTTTTTCTATTTAAAAATTCTTTATATTCTTCATGGTTAGTCTGATTGATATAATATTCTTCATTTTCTAACATCGATTTACCTGATGCAAGCAAATTTTCATTTTCTGAAATTATGTTTTCGTCATAATTTGGAGACAGTTCTGAAATCACTGGACTGAGCAATGGACTTGTTGGTCGGAGAGCTATAGAATCAGTGGATTGTTCTTGAAAGTTGGACTCTGAGAGTATCTTTTCCAGCGATTCTTTATCGTAATATCTACTGTCATCTAAACTAACTTGAGATTCTCTATTGCATAGCGTTTTATTAACATTCATTTGTGGTGTTAGGTATAAAGTATTTACTAAATGAGCATCGTCACTATACATTTTATCGCCGTAAATAAACTTCAATTTTTCTGTATGTTCATTAATATTGTAGATTTCAGTATCTTCGTCATTGCATTCTTCATCTTTTGGAGATGCTGACGCACTAATAACAATATTTTCAGCAATATCGTCACTAATAACAGTCTCTACACATGCGACATCTACCCAAGGTTCATCTAAAATCTTATCTTCTTCGGTTGTTGGGATAGAAGTGGAATACACGCAATCTGAATCTTGTTCAAGTGACGTTACTTCTTCAATTGAATTTTCATTTCCTGGTTCTGTTTGTTCGCAGGCTACGAAATCTTCTGGTACTTCAGAAAAACATATTTTTTCATCCTCGCCACATTCTTCAGAAATTAAACAGTTATTATCGATTAATATACAAAATGATACATTGCCTTCGTTGTGGATAGAGGAAATGGAATTTCGTCGGTTACTTTGAAGAACACGGCAAATATTTTGCGCAATTAATTGGGATGTATTAAAATTGTTCATTTCAATGTCTTTCTTTCGTTTGCTGGGCCACACGGCAGGATCTTCTGTAAAACTATCTCGTATTTCATCTAAAGCAGAGTCTGATAAAGATCTTTTTAAACATTTACGCTTTTTACCTGTTCGACATCTTATACTTTTACAGTTATCAGGTAACTGTACCTCATCGTAGCCATCTTCTACTATGTCTTCAAGTTTTGCCTCGTTCTGAGAAGTTTCCAATATGAAATCAGAATCACCATGACTTTCTTCAATGCCAGAATCATCAATCTTTACAATTTTCGAACAATCAATCTTTGTCTGCTCAGCTTCATTTTTTCTTATGTCCGTTTCAGGAAGCATGATGGGTTCATCAAAGTCTGTGAATGTATCTATTGCATACTCTTCACAAGTAGTTTCCTCGACGATACAGTCACGTTCTATCTCTGCATTATCATTATCAGTTAGAATTTTGTTAGAAGTAGCATTTGACTCTATTTCCGTGTCATTTCTACGCTCGACATTATTGTTTGAATTCATGAACGTTAAACTATCTGATTCTTCAGCAGTTGAAAAACTATCATTTTCTTCGCTAAGATGGATTTCATTTTTATTATCACCTTCATAGGTCTCAACAATTTCTTTATTAACAAAAAATTCATTTGAATCTGTACTGTCTGAGCTGTCTTCATCGTCTGAAGAGCTAGTTACATCTGATAAATCAGAACAAGACGTAGGTTCTTCAAGCGCGGATTCTGTTTGGTTGGTACTAAGAATTTTCAAACCAACTTCATCTTTATTGGATACATCTACACTTACTGATAGTTTATCTATTATATCAGTTTGAAAACTTTCATCAGAATTTTGATTGATACTAAGAATAGTCATAGCAGCTTCATCTTTATTTAAATCTTCACTAACTGCTTGTTTATCTTTGGTTATTTCAATTTGACAGCTATTTACATCTGGATTTTGATCTTCGATCATAGGAGACTGTGTAGTACCTTGCTCGAAAACTGTGTGAATTGGTTCATTGCTTAAATAGTAGTCTTGCGAACTTGTCATGAAATCTTCCGAATGTGATATTAAATTTTCTGTTAATATAGTTTCACATTGTTTTTCAATTTGACTAGTTCGTTCTTCGGATAACGACTGTCCACTTTCTGAAGAATCAGTGCTATTAATTTCTTTTTCATTCCCAATTCTTAATCTCGCGTTATATGGTTCGCTATTTTTGCAATAATTTACGTCACTATCGCATTGTATTTCTTTCATGTTCGAATCTTTAATATCAATTCCTAAACACTGAATATTTCTTTGTAAAGAATTACCCGTGGAACTATCCATTAATTGCGACATTTGTTTACTGTATAGTTCATGGTCATTTGCACATGCTTTGTCTTGCTGAACTTCACATGACTGAGGAGACTTAGAAAGCAGTTTCTTTTCAGATTCTTTAATAAGTTGTGCATCAGGAATATCAAACGCATTATCCTTTTGGAAATTTAGGTCATTATCCATATGAAAATTTGAAAGCACTTGCATCTCATTGGTTTTGTTTTCGGTCACATCATTACTATCAAGAATTTCTCTGCCTAACATATTATTATGATCGTTTATGACATAGTTACTTTTCGTATCTTCTATCACTGTATTTTTTGAAACGTTTTCCGAAACATCGCTGGATATTTTAGATTTAATAAAAACGCCTTTTATGTAATCCGTACGTTCGTCAGCTGGAACTTTATCTAAGATGCATTCAACGTCCAGGTAACTCTCTTTTTTATCAGACGCAATCAATGCATCTGCAGCTGTTTGTTGAAGTTTTTCATCTTTTTCTGTATTTAAATTTTTTGGGGCTCTACATGGCTTACGCTTCTTATTAGCGGCAAATTCAAAAGTATTTTCAGTATCATTGCTTTTAAGTTTGTCTTCAGTTTCGTGGCTATTTACTTCCAAAGTCTGATTGTATGAAGCATTTTCAGGTTTGTTATATGTTACGTATTTATCACTTTCGTCGTTAACAATTGTATTTATAGAATTTCCTACTTTTGATGGGTAAAGAGATAAATCTGAAATGTCAGCGAAATCTTTTTCCCGTATCTCGGAGCTTATAGTTTTACCTAATACAGGTAAATTATTCATATGGTCATTTTTCAGAGGGTCCGAATCCTTCGGGTTTTCACTAGTCCCATTATCAATGGACATCATTTTACTATTCGCGCTGCTTTTATTCAATGGATTTACAATACTCACCTCTGTATCGAAACGATTTACGGTTTCATTTTTAATTTCTTCTGTTATTTCCGGAATGTCTACAGCGTCTGTTTTCAATTCATCCCCATTAAATTTTTGTTTATCATCAATATAAGAATGTTGTTTAACTGTTTTCGGACATTCGGTAGAAAGGCGATCATTTTGGTGTGATATTATATTTAAAGTGTCGTTATTACGCTCTTGTTTGCACATATCTACAACCATAACATCATTTTCTAGCTTGATACAGTTTGTCTGATTTTCCTGAATTCCTGAAGTGATACCTAGATATTTATTCGTGCTACTATGTAATATTTCACAACTTTCTTCGAGGTAAATATTTTTACTTACTATGTCATTACTACCTTCGTTACTTCCTTGCATTTTCGATATTTCGCGCTCTTTGAGGACATTTAAAACAGTTGCGTTTTCATTTCTTGTACAATCGTCACTTGTTACTTGTTGTTTTGTTGTTGTACTTTCAGAATTTGGGATAGTTTCGTTATTTACGCATTCATCTAAAGATTTGTTTATTTTATTACAAGTTTTAACGTTTATCTGATTATCCGCATGGTAAGATCCGGACACTATTGCATTGGTAATTCGGTATAATCCCTCATCATAAAATATTAGATTTTGTATCCAGGGTGACAATAATTCTTTCTTTAATCGACAAAGATGCACTTTTGGGCTGTTTTGCTCTTCAGTGCAGTTTTTTATATATTCATCAGTTGAGTTTTCTTTAACTTTAATTGTAGCCTCTTCAATCTCTTTTACATCAGTTTCATTAATAATTTTAGAGTGTTTATGAACTTCATTGTCAATATTAGTTTCTTTATTAGGGGAATTTTCAAGAGATAATTTGTTATACTTCTCTGTATCTGGTAAATCATGCATTATCAGATCTTCCGACAAATTATTCTTTTCTTCTTTTTGGTTTGATACATTACATGGTATACTCAATTCATCATTCTGTTGAGTAGATTCATCAGAAAATACACAATCTTTTTCTCGCGACGTGTCATCATCGAGAATTGCTTGCGTGTTATGTTCCTCTTCAAGATCAGGTTCTGTTTCTGCAGTCGAAAATTCTTCGCCAAACAGTTCCCTCATCCTTTCATTTATTGTGTCTTCTTTTTCTTGCGAAGAAAGTAAATCGTAGCTTGATATTTTTTTATTTAAAGTCTCTTTATCGGTTTCGACATATAGTTGCATGTTGTCGAAATTTGTATTTTGTATTTCAACTTTTTCAGACTTTATTCTCTCGAGTTCTTTCGAGTCCACCGTCTCATCACTAATTATAGTTGGTACAGATGGTTCTTGAGAAAAATCAGTACTATTCATATCATTCTGCTTACTTTCATGAATCTTTTTAATATCATGCTCATTTAAAATGTTACTTTCATGGTTTAAGTCTTCAGAGGCGTCTTCATTGTTTTTATGAATATTGCTTTTCTCTTCATTTTTTAATATACAAGCCTGAGTGTTCTCCGCGGGACTGATCACAGGTAGTGTTAAATCATTCGGAAAATTACTAGAATCATTTGCATTGATGCTAAAGTCAATAGCAAGTTCATTGCAGATTGATTTGTTTAAATTAAAATCAAATGCATTTGACTTCAAACAATATTCATTATTTACCGATAAATTGATTGGGTCTTTTTGAGCTTCTTGTGATATGGTTCTGGGCGATATGGATCTGGGTGATATAATTTTCTCAAACTGTTCATGTTTACAGTTATCTGGATTCTTTATGATAACACTATCTGTTCTTAGAGCTTGAACAATGGATTCTGGTGTACTAGAACCAGATATCCTTCTTTTTATTTTTCGATATTTACTTAACTTTGAAGAGTCCTTTTCTGAAAGTCTTTTCATGTGAGGATTAAAGGTATCAGTTTCCTGTTCATGGTTATTATGATTAGCCTGATCAATATCTAATGATGGTAAATCTTTTATTGAACTTGTAGTTATAACGGAATCTACCTTATTTGCATTAATAAATTGTTGATTTACTTCAGGAAAGTTTAATTCAATATCATTGTCCAGCCTAGGTAATGAAGCAAAGCATACACCAGAATTACTTTCCAAGTCTTGAATACTATAATTAGTCTTTAAAGAGTCAACAAGATCTTTATTTCCATAAAGTTTACTAACCATCTTACAACTCGCATTTTTTGTATTATCGTGATGAGAAAGATGATCTTGAGTTTTAACTACTTTGCAATCATCTCTGTTTTCTTTGGCGTTCTGCAATACTGGTGAATGACTAATAAGAGGGTTTGAAACTTTTTCAATCATTCTTTCACCAATTACTGTTTGAACTGGCGTGGCAACCTCCACATTTAACATTTTTGGGCTGCAAGGTTTTATTTCAAAATTGCAACCTACTTCTTTATGTATAACAGACTGACTGATTTTTGCTTCAACATCCAATGGAGATAATGGCCGCGATGGTATACTTATTCCATGCAGGTCGTTCAAATTAGAACTTTTAAATGTATTTTGAAATGATTTTGTTGTTGGTTTGTCAATATAACGGTTTAAGTTTGAGGATTCAATTACTTCTTCGAATTGATGAAGAAGTTCAATACTATTGTATCCCTTTATGTTTTCAGGCAGTTTTGAAACTTTTTGTATATGTTGATATTTGCTGAGTTCTTCACTAGGAACATTAACTAGTCCAAGAACATATAATTGTTCTTGGTTAGTAGCCCCACAACTGACTGTATTAACATTAGCATTGTTTGGGGATTGTTTATTTACTTCTTTAATATTGCTTTCACCAGTTTCCTCCTCTCCTTCATTCCACATTTGAAGAAATTGTCTTACATCAATGTCCTTTTTTTCCTTTTTGGAACGTATATTAACATTTGCACTTTGATCAATCCTAGTAAATGGTGCCGGTCCTTTCATTATATGACCATAGCTGTGATCATATCTTCTGTACATATCATGTGGTATTTTATTAATAACAGAATCTATACTCCTTACACTAGCTGTAGAAGACTGACTCACATAACCACAATCTTCTTGAGAAACAGGATGGGTTAGATTAGTTTCATTACTAGCATTAGAGTCAGATGGTGAAATAGGTATTGTATTTGGTGAGAATTGTGATGGAAATCGGGACATAAGGTTGCCATTCATACCTAACATGTGATCCATATTTCTAAAATGTGGACTGTACTCATAGCCTTTTATAGGTTCTTTCCTGTAATATGGATGTGTTGGCATAGCATGTAAATTCGATGGATAATTAGGTGGCATAACTGGTCCTTTGGTGGGATGAGGCCTTGCAATCTCATTAATGTAGAAAGTATCAGACACAGAAAAATTTTTATTTATATGATTCTGTTCATAATCGGAGTATAATTTATTATTGCTCTCAAAAGGTAATTTGTTTGATGATAGTGCTTTGGTTGGATCTGGAGGGTAAGGATAAAATTTGTTGGGTGGTAAACAACTCCCTGGTACTGATCCATAAGAGGGATGCATGACTTGGTTCCTATAATTCATACCACTGTATGCAGCTGGTTGATTTATAGATCTTTGGTATCCATTCATAATGGATTCAGTCATTCTGTTATCTAAGTATTTAAGAGGAACTTGCTGATAGCTAGGGTATGGATGAGGAGGCACTGGCTTTTGCAAGTCATATTTATGAGTTGGAAAAGGTGGTGGTGGATGAAAAGGGTTAGAATAATTACCAATATATTCATACCTTGTTTGTGGATATCTCTCCTTGACTGTTGGGTAGGGCTTGAATCTGATGTTTCCACTGTGATAAAAACCTTCAGGATAGATGGTTCTGGCCTCTTCATGGGGCCTATGCGGTCTTGTCATGACCACTGGTCTTGGTGCTGGACAGTTTTGGTACTCAGGATACTGACATAGGTCTTGAGGAAGTGGCTTTGATGGTGGAATGTTAGCACTAGTAGGGGTCCAACCATGTGGCAGACTTCGTGATAGCACTGAATTCATATTTGACACACTAATATCAGAGTTCCTAACATTTTTATGCTCATTAGATACAGGATTAACAGTATAAGACACATCACAGTACTTTGAATTAGATTCAGGAGGCACAGGTAACTTGTTGCTCCTCATTTGAGAAATGTTCGATTCCCCTGGATAGTTCTGGTCCTCTTTCAGTTTTCCAGAATTGTAAGAAGGAGCAACCATAATGCGTTGCATGTTCTCTTGGAATGTTTGTCTTGGTGATATATTTCTAGACGGATGCTGGTAGTCTAGTAATTTGTGAGGATATTCTGGTGGTCTACGATAAGTGTTTTCTGGGGTAAGCCATGGTTCATGCAGACCCTTTTTGTAGTACACGTCAGTGTGAGCGGGCGGCGCAGGCGGTACCACGCGATCGGGGCCGATCACGGCGCACGGCCGCGCCAGTGGGGTGTCCACTTTAGCCAATGAGTTAGATGTAAGATCTTGATAAGTTTTGTTTCTGTGGCACGGCACCGAGCCACCCCCTTGTACGTACTTGGTATTGCCATCGTTGCTGCGGTCACCCTGAGCAGCTTCAGTCCTCAAGTCTTTAGCATCCATGGCCTCGGCAACATCGACGCATGTTCGTACTTTTTACCATGTTTTTACGTATTTGTAATGTCCGAAATAGATTTAAAGAAGTGCAGAGAGTATTGTGAAACCTGGTTTTCTTGATCCTGAAATATAAACAAGAATATCAACACCTTGAACAATATACTCTGTCAACTGTCAAAACACTGCCACATATACGATGTAATTTGTTAGTTTTTTGGCAGAAACACAATGTATTTCCTTTTTTGAAAACAAAAGTACACTTACCATGGATTTTCGTATAATTCTTCACAACATCAATAATATTTCCTAGGAGACACCGATTTATTACGTTTTTGGACTGTCGCCCAAGGTATTTGTTTGTGTTGCCAACATAAAATACAAAATCAGAATTAGCAAAAAATTGTTAACTTTCTGTGTCCGACGGAGGCCAACCAGGCCAAGCCCGTAGCCACGCACTTTAGGTCTCGTTGAGCCACATTAGTAAGTAAGTAAATTCTTAGTAAGTTTGGGCTCTATTCCGGCGTAGCCGATAAAATCTCTAAATTTAAGTTTTTGGTCTCTTTCATCCATATGGGAATCGAAAAGGACAGAAGATGAACGAATTTAATTTTGAATGAATGATTTTTAAAATAAGCAACGCAACTGTCAAATTCAGCTTTATTTAGTCTGGATGTTTTCGCATGCCTGTTAGGCCAGGCCTACTATGTAAGTAGCGACAGGCACGAGAAGCTGTCAAACGCGACAAAGTGACATTAGAGCCATAGTAGTTCTGTTAATATGTCGCGTTTGACAGCTTCTCGAGCCTGTCGCTACTTACATAGTAGGCCTACTGCTAAATAAGTGCGAACTACGCGTAAAATTATTGAGACGTCAGTCTCTAATTTAAGGTGACAAGTTGTTGACAATCACCAGCCCCCCTACTACGTAAGTAGCGACAGGCTCGAAAAGCTGTCAAACGCGACATATTGACAGAACTGCTATGGCTCTAATGTCACTATGTCGCGTTAGACAGCTTCTCGAGCCTGTCGCTACTTACATAGTAGGGGGGCTGTACCTTTTCGTTCTTAACATTTTTAAATATAAATAAAATCGTTGTAATATGTAGAATCGGGCCCATTATTTTAATAAGTATCAGGAGGCCTACTATGTAAGAAGCGACAGGCTCGAGAAGCTGTCAAACGCGACATATTGACAAAACTACTATGGCTGTAATGTCACTATGTCGCGTTTGACAGCTTCTCGAGCATGTCGCTACTTACATAGTAGGCCTACTGTTTAAAACATTACGTGTGATGAAAGTGCTTTCATTTTGGTCAAAATATTTTTATTTATCAGTAGGTAGGCTTACTACGTAAGAAGCGACAAGCTCGAGAAGCTGTCAAACGCGACATAGTGGCATTAGAGCCATAGTCTTTCTGTCAATATGTCGCGTTTGACAGCTTCTCGAGCCTGTCGCTTCTTACGTAGTAAGCCTACAGATGTATTAAGTATACGACCAAAAAAAAACCTCGCGATATTACGGAATTTCAATGGAGCTAAATTTTATAATAGAAATTGTTGCCGTAAACATAAAAATATACCTACACATGGCACCCCCAGAGCAGATTATTATTTCTTTAGTCAGGCTTTACATTACATCTAAAAACCTTTTACCTAGTATGTATGGCACCACAAAAAACGACATCATTTTTAAAAATAAAATTATCCAGTATCGAATTGTTTTTTATTCTGTAAATGCTATGATTTTATAAAGAAAATATGCATTATTTGAAGTGGCCAGGCTAGTTTTAGTTTTGTAATAGAAGCGAAAATGAAAATTTTCGTTACGACTCGGGCGGACTCAAACCGTTCCTTTCTGCTTCAAATTACGATGACAAATGACATCTGAATTTTAGTCAGTGGCCTGATAATAGGGTGCGGTTCATTTCGTATAAAAACAGATTATCTAATTTCAAAAGACATAACGTTATTTTCCTATATGTAACATTCATTTGAGATAAGGTTTACAAGCTATAATTTTAATTCATATAAAGTTCATTTGGTATACCTAAAGTTCAGTTTTTATAAAAACATTTAGTTAATATAGCCGGGTCCACAGATCCGTGTTTTCGTGTTTTGAACACTCTAACATGTTAAGGCACTTAGTTCACTGGCGACAGAAGACAAAAGACGTACTTAACAATAATAATTAGTTAATATGAACATTATATAATTTAACTGTTATACCAAGTGAAATTATACTTAATAAAATTATATTAATGGTACATTATATAATTCAATTTGTTATTCTTAATGTTTTTAGATCATAGGGCACTATAAATTATTTATTTTCAAGTTCCAAGGATTTTAGTAAACTCTGCATTTTTACAATTTTTAAGTTGGCAACTTGCCACCCGAGATTTTTTAAAAGTTTTTTTATCCCTTATGAGAAAGGCAAAGGGTTCAAAGCTTATACAGCCTAGTCTAATGTGCATTTCATTTCTTGTCACGTCACGTTCACGTCCGTCACTCATCACGAATTCACGATTTCGTCACGACGTCACTCACGTCAAATACTAGTACCACAAAATAAATCATGGAGAAATAAATATAGTATTCATGTTATGTACGTACTCTAGACGATCACGACAATTTGTTAATTTTATTAGACGATCACGAATACTATCTTTAAAGACATACATAGATAGTCACGCTACAGAACGTAAGAGATAGGTTAGATGCACTATATTTATACTGTGATATATGACATATGACAGGGTAATGTATGTAACTGGGTGGGATATGCAAGAAACTACTACAGACTAGGCTGTATGGAATTAGAACCCTTTGCCTTTCCCAGAAAGGATAAAAAGAACTAAAAAAAATCCAAGGGAGAGCACGCTCGAGTATTTTTTGCAATTTAATTGTTTTTAAACATTACGCTAACTCCATCAGTTATGAAATATATATCAGTTAGTTTAATTATCACTTTAATTTTTGCTGGTTACGTTATTAATACAATATGGACGCTAGCCGAGATTTTCATACCACCCGAGTGCAGTCGTGGCGAGAGATGTTTCTCTTCATATTTAACTACAAACCCTTCTCAAAATCTTGTTCTTTACACATCCGTGAAAGAACATCCATATCTTGACGGATCTTCATCGGAGTCTGTCACAAAAGTCTACATTTCAAGAAATTTTGAGTATCGGAAACCGGCTACGTTGTGAGTTATCTTTGCCTCTTCTTTGCACTGTATTCTTTTTTTATTGTAGGATTTAGGGATGACCGCTAATTAATTATTACTTTATAGCGATATTACGTTGAAGGTGCCACGTAAAACTCGTAATAATGGGACATTATACATGCATGCAGTTTTGCTAGACGATAACAAACTTTATAAAGAGTTTGATGAGCTACGCCGGACGGAGTATGTGCATACGTTACCCCTAGTCACGCACGTTGAACCGCAAGCTGCCACATTCAAACTACTACAGCAAAATGTAAGCTAACAGTGCCAATTATTTTAACTTTTAGTAGCTAGGTTTTTTTTATAATGTATTCCTGATAGTAAAATATTCTATTTATTCCATATTTTATAGTATACCTGCATGTAAGTAAAGTTGACATCTACCTTATTTGTTTGCTGGCAGTTACAGGATCTCTATTGGTACTGGATACTTGTATTATGTTTAATAATATCCTGCATGATAAATTATTGTTCTTTGACAAACTAAAAAGAACTAAAGTTGTTTTTTATTTACAAGAAAGCTTACAATGTCTGTTCATACATACTTTCTTTAGTTTAGATGGAATCAATTTCTGAATACATTTATATTATTTTCAGGCTGACCATGAAGAACCAAAGAAAAAAAGTGTTAGGCCATATGCACACATTTCAACACAGATTCCTTTGGCTATTCTTGGAGATGATTTAAATTTACCTGCTAATAAAATACCAGGAGAACTTTATCATCATATGAGGTACACTATTAATAATTATAAAACATTCTTCAATGAGCTTGAATACTTTAAAAGTTTAAAGACATGTGTTGAAAATTTATATTTTATTTAGTAACTTTGTTAAAAATGTCAATTTTATTTGATTATCTCATTAAAAATATGTACTAGCTGAAAGTAAAACAAAAGTATGGAAAATTGTTATTGTACATAATAGCTCATGAATGAGCAATAACTAACTTATTATGCCGGCACAAAGGTTTGCAAGGGTAAGATATTTGATTTTTCTAGGTGGTCATATTCTTTTTAAAGAGAATTAAAAAAGATCCTTACCCTAAGCCAGTAAATATTTAAAACTGTGTAATATGTACCTATTATGTATATGAATGTGATATGTATTGCTGTTTAAAAATGTAAAGAATATTGAATTACTAATAATAATAATTAATCTCATAAGTACAAAAGTAAATATTTGCATTTTTCAGGCTGAGGAATGGAAAGTTCCTTCCTATAATCCAACACAATGTTTTGAAGGCTCGTATATCACAACTGCAGCTACTAAACAGTAGCACTGCAGAAGTGAATATCACAGTGTCTGTGGCGCCCACTTCTTATGGGTCTTTCCGCTTGGCTTTGCACATACGTCATGCACTGGAGCAACTGTACGGTCTGGGCTTCAGTGAGAAGGATGTGGATGATGTGAAGGGAATATTTGCAGACACCAATCTGTATTTACTGTCGGCCACAGTGTTGATAGCTAGTTTTCATGTAAGTTCTATTTTAGTTAGTTATACATTTCTACTACATAATGTAACTAATTATTAAAGAAAAAAATAATAATTGCAAATCTAGTAATGTAAGTAGCACTTGTTATTCTGTTTGTTATGGTTTGACGCCTAAAGCGGAAGTTGCGGCAAAGTATGACTTTGTTTAAACGGTCAAAAACTACGCTTGTCGCGTCTCGTCCGTGTGTGAAAGGAATCGGCAAATCTTATACATAACCATTCCATACAGTGGTCAAACGAATGTACTTGCACAGAGCAACAGCGGGGAACTCGAAGGGTAGCGAGCGGCGCGACCGCGCTCCAGCTAGCGCCGCGAGTTGGCTTACTATAGCTTTGAGGGCTGTCACTAGCAACGAGCGAACGACGCGGAGCGTTTTTTTTTTTGCGATATCACTAAAATGTAATGTAATGTATGTAGGTATTTATAATGGCACTAACCTGTTATTCTTAAACTAAACGGCGTGACGACATAAAGACGAGACAGGGTTAGATTCGCATTTATAAATAAATAAAAAGTTTATTTACTATTAAGTTTAAAAAACCCATTACATGCATGCAATAACTAAACAATAGATAAAATAAAAAGGAAGCTGCAGGAAAATTTGCCGGCGGCCGACTAAAGTAGATCCCTGTCGCAGTGGTCTTTGGGACAAATTCTCGCTCAGTCCATCTCCCACAAACAGTTACAGGAAAATAATGGTTACGTATTACAATCTCTAAAGTTCATATATCTAATTTTGTAATGCCTACGGACGAAAGGCCTAAAATTTAAAACACCTATTGGACGAAAGGCCTAAAGTGTAAAACACCTATGGACAGAAGATCTAATTTTAAAACAACTAAGCATTGTTTGGTCTAAACTTTATAAGACCTACGTTTCCAACGCCTAAAGTTAAATAACCTCATAAACGAAAGACTTTGAAAGAGTTAATTTTAAAGCAAAGTGGTTGTGAATAATTAAAATTACCAATACACACACACTAAAAATGAAAAAAAAAAAAAATATATTATATATATTTTATCGACTTAATAACTGACAGCTGATAATTCTGTGGACCTAAAAGCGCCATCCGCGAGCCGATTCGTATTTAACGTAAAATGGTCAATCCTTATTACATTTCACTTAGAATTCAGCTTTCTGGTGAATCACCGAAAATTCTTGTTTTTAAAATATTGGTACTATTTTTTTATTTTTTTGTAAAAAAGTAAATAATATAAAAATAAATAAACTATGGGTAATAATAAAAAATAAAGCCCCCTTTATATTAATTTTACTTCATTAATTAATAATATTTAAAAAGATTGTAGCAAAGCACACCCACTTATTTTTTTGTAATAAAATAATAGAAATTAAGAAGGGGGCAGTTTTTAAAATATTTTTTTCCAAATTTAATATTATATTAAAAAATTAAGAAGGGTGGCATTTTATTTTATTTTTATCTATTTTCTAATTATTTTTAATTAAAAATATTAATAAAAAAATTAAAAAAGGGAGGCAATTTATTTCATTTTTATAAAAAAACCAATTTAAAATTAATATTAAATAATAATATAAAGGGGGCATGTAATTATATTTTTTTATCACAATAAACAAAAAATAATAATAAAACAATGAAAAAGGGGGGCAAATAAAAATATTAATAAAATAAATTAAAAAAGGGTGCCAATTTTTTTTTATAGAATTCCATATTAAAATAATATTAAAACTAAAAAGGGGGGCATTTTCCCTTTTTTATTTCTTAATATTTTTTTAATTAAAAGTATTAATAAAAAAAAATTTGAAATGTTTAATTTAGGTAAATTGCACCTTTGACATAAACATTATGATTAAAACGCATTACATACCTATTGTTTTATTTAAAATACCCGGTCGCCTACTTATAGTTAACGACTATTAGATATTATAATATTAAACTTTTCGTCCATTAGATTACTTAAACTTAGACATTATAAATTTAGGTATAACAAAAGTTAGCTATAACGACTATTAGATGTTTTAAAATTAGGCCTTCTGACCATAGGTGTTTTGAAATTTAGGCCTTTCGTCCGTAGGCATTACGATGTTAGATATATGAACTTTAGAGATTGTAATACGTAACCAAAATAATTGATCTAATTTAAAAAACCGAACGTTAGATTGAACGAATGTTTATGTGCCCTTCAGGTAACAATGCCCGTACTCCACTTAGATAACAATGCCCTTACCCGACGGCAGGGGCGCGGCCATAATCAAAATCAAAATTGAATAGTCAAAGACGGAGCCCCTCAGGCGTCGTCGTCTCCTTCACGGTGTTTTTCCGTACCAACGCGCTAGGCCTAGGTCCGACGCTCCCTCGAGCTGCCCTAGACGCGTTGGTACATGACTAGGTCAATAAAAAAATATATTTTTAATACAGTTGCTCAAAAAGTGGCGTATTGCAGGGTCGTATAGCGTTCGGGAAGTGGGCTATTACACACTCGTGCTTTTTTTTTACCTTTCCCGCACTCGTGCGTTCTCTTTCCCAACTACTACTACACAAATAATGCCTATTAAGAAGAAAAACCAACCATGAAGTTTTTACTAAAAAAAAACATAAAAGTTTTTATGATTCATGCAAATACGTATATTTCAAAAGGAGATACTAATTTATTTCAATATCAGATTTTATTATTGGATTAAATGAGTTAGGTTAGGTTTCATCATTTCATCACATTAAATTTCATTTTCATTTGATATCAATATAAATGTCGTGGGCTGATCGTTGAACTGGGCCGATCGTGATATGCCTGGGCACATCGCGATATGCCGGCATATCGCGATTTGACCGAATATTTCATGATATGCCCAACGTTCAGCTGGGCAGATCGATGAGAGCAATCTATTCGTCGATTTGGCCATCTAGTTGCTTAGCCACATCGCGATATGGCTGGGCATATCGTAAATTAGTTCCGTTTCGCGACGCTTGTGGCGCTGTTAGTGCACTACCTACCTGTGTGTGCGAATATATACCTAAGTCTTTATTATGTTATCTGAACACTTTTCGTTTAAGTGTCTTTGTCCTATCTTAAAGAACCTTCAAAAACCCAAATGCGGTACAATGTTCCTTGTTCTTTGTTTTTTAATTTAATTGAAACAGAATATTTTTGAATAAAAAATAAAAATCACAAATTTATTTTTATTTGGTAGTACTTTAACCACCCTACAAACTCTATTTATCCAAGCATGGCTGGTTGATCGTTATTATTTAAACGACATTTTACTTTCTTGTAAGATAATTATTGTCTGAATTTCGCTTCATTTGCTTTGGTCACCCTACAAATTCGATTTGGCCAGGCATGGCCGGGCATATCGTCAAACGTTAAGGTGCTCCCTCACCGGGAGCATTCGCGTGTAATGTAACGTTACAGATTTGAGCATTACATCAGTGAAGGAGGAGAACCGAGCATTACAATGCGCACCTTGTAATGATACAAAACGGGCATACATCAGTGAAGGAGGAGAACCGAGCATTACAATGCGCACCTTGTAATGATACAATGTGTAATATCTTGATACAACTTGTAACATCAATGCGCTTCACTTCCCCTAGCCCCCCGCCGCTATGAAATGCTCAAAGTCGAATCTATAATGTTACATTACACGCGAATGCTCGTCAGTCAGGGAGGTATTATTGTAATGTAATGCTCAAAGACGAATCTATAATGTTACATTACACGCGAATGCTCGTCAGTCAGGGAGGTATTATTGTAATGTAATGCTCAAAGACGAATCTATAATGTTACATTACACGCGAATGCTCCCGGTGAGGGAGCACCCTTAAGGTTTGAACGATATGGCGGGCACTAGACAGCCAAATCTTGATGTGCCGGTATATCGCGATGTGCCCAGGCATATCACGATCGGCCCAGTTCAACGATCAGCCCACGACATAAACATTCTACTGAAGACTTGGCTGTATAGGCATGGTTCTCTTTGCATACCAGAATGGGTGAAGAAAAAAAGTTAGTTGAGTTTATTGTGTTTTTATTATTTTATATTTTATTATATTGCTTAATTTTTTCGCAACTGTATTAAAAATAGTCGTTCAGTACACGTGCGGAACCGTCATTGCAACTTGTTCCGACTGTCAACCCTCGCCTTCGGCTGCGCCTCGGCTCGGGTACACATTTGTCGGAACTCTTTGCAATGACAGCCTTTCCGCACTTGTAATGAAATATACTATTGTGTGTAGTAGTGTATTACGTAAAATACGTTTATTTGTTCAAACAAAGTGTGAAATGATTACAGTTGCTGTTTGACTTCCTGGCGTTCAAGAATGACGTGTCGTTCTGGCGGCGCAAGCGCTCGCTGGCGGGGCTCTCGGCGCGCACGGTGCTGTGGCGGGGGTTCTCGCAGCTCGTCATCTTCTTCTACCTCGTCGACGAGAAGACCTCCATGCTCGTGCTCGTGCCAGCGGGAATCAGTGCTGTCATTGAGGCGAGTACTCGATCATTTTAAGTACATCTGCACCCGTAACATGCAGTGCTATGACAAAAGTTTGTCGCGCGAGAAACCCGCCATATTGAAATATCCTACAATAGGATAAGAGAATACGCCTGACAAAATTATGTCTGTCACGCGTGGACCGGGCATGTTAGAGGGGTACATTATGAATCTGTATTTATACTGTTCTATTCTCTCTCATTATTTGTTCCATTTTATTCTATTTTTTCTATCTTAGGATACTTCGATCCACGCTTAAGTCCGGTGAAGTTTGATCCGTCGTACTTTTTCGACTCAAGCATAGGTCAATTAAAACGATCCACGCTCTAATACAAAATCAAATGCAAAACACGGCACCGCGTCAATTATCACCTTATCGTCAACTATTATTTACTCGTCACTCCAATAGAGCGGACTCTCAGAGGAGATTCGTTTAAAAAATTTGAGTACCGCCAACTGCTATATAAAAGTACATGTTGCCACGAGCGAGCGTGGTAGGTTTCCGTTCTAGCCGAGCATCCTTAAACCTCATATATATGACGAAAAAATAAATAAAAAAATAACCGTGTGGGGTATCAAATGAAAGGGTATAATGAGTAGATTGCAAATATATAACATGTTGCTATATCCGCCCTTCCTATTCAATGTTATTTAAAAAAAAAAAATCGAAAGTAGCTTTTCGAGCATACTTTGCATAGCTGTAGATTGAAAACTTCTGAATTAATATTTAATAAAATACATTCTTATCATCCAGCAATTTCCCATTCCCTATTATTGGAGCCCTACGTGTGTATAGCGTTCTATTGGTGGAAACTTGTAATTGGCATGTAATTGTAATTGGTTCAATTTCATCTGTAATTGTACTGGATAGTGGGTGCTTGGCACAAACCCCCGGACTACCCAATGCGTACACTAAATAATAAAACGGTTGGTTCTCGAAGAGACAGTATAATTTATTCGGTAAAAATCGGTACAAAAAGTGGACTGTTATAATTGATTCGATAACGGTGGAACAACACTACTGACAAAAATCGATGGTAACGGTACAACACTACGAACGGTAAGAAATTACTACAATATGGGTACAGCACTACGGTGACAGGTTAGAATAACGCGGCACTTTTAAAACGGTAGGTATTCGATTTCACACGGCTCACTATTATCACTAACACTACTGCACTGTACTCGCGGTTAATTATTGTAGTCGGTTGTTTCTTCTCTTCAGTTTCGATCGCTCCGATTAGCTCGGCTGAACTGACTTTTGGAACTGACTTTTTGGTTCGGGATGCGGCCGGTTTAAATACTAATTCCCGCGGAAACTTCCAGACCGCCATTCATTCTCGAAGTCTGATGACAGCTCTGGACGATATATCGATCCCTTTCACACAGTCATCTCATCTACTTCCGGAAAGTTCGCTATTCACGGCGTACGTCGCTCATAGTCGGTCGGTCTCTATTTCCGGAAAGTTCGCCATTCATGTTCATATGTCGTTCCTTGTCACATAGTCTGTCGGTCTCTCTCTAGCTTCCGGAGAGTTTTGCTTGACGTCTCGAACGATTGGCTGTTATCGAACTTTCTTGACGTTTCTACCAATAGCGTGATTGATGGGTTGCCAATAATCAGCGGTTTGCGACGTTCGGATACATTTACGGTTTTCAATCGGTCGGTTTTAATGCGATGTCCGTGTTCGGATACATTTCTGTGTATCGTCGCGAACATACTCCCGCCGTGCGCCGTCGTCATTGGCGGCGCATCAACTCCGGTGAAGCGACGAGCAGTTCTTCAGCTATCGGTTGTATTGTCGGTTGCTTTGCGGTGCGACTCCCGCCGGTGTTGCAGTACGGGATACCTACGGTTCGGTCTTGCGGTGTTACACGGTGACTGTGCTCGGTTATGGTGTCGGTGGTTCCTCCCGCCGCGCCGGTGATGGAGTGCGGGATGAGGTCGGTGTGGCGGTTGTGGACGGTTCATACGGTGAGCTGAATACGGCTAGCTGAAGACGTGGGGACGTTGTTCGGTTCTCCAGTTCTCGGTGGACTCTCCCGCCGGTGATGTAGTGCGGGATGAGGTCGGGTGCGATCGTTGCACTCGGTGACTGGACACGGCAAGGTGGTGACTCGGATACGGTGCTCGGTGGAACGGCGTTTGTGGCGTCCGAACGGTTTCACGGTGAACTGTCGGTGAACGGAGTCCGTAGCAGTAGTTGACTCGACGTCCTGCGCTTCGGTTGTTCACGCCATGGAGCACCCAACCCAGTACGGTGAACGATGCTACGGGTTGGTCAACTGGTCCACTCTTGATGATACTGGTGACCAGAAACTGCCAGTTGTCCTGTCCAATCAGGATGGTCGGTTTTCCGCCTTCATACTGGAGTTTCTCGGTGATACCTTTCAGGTGGTCACAATGTTCCAGGTCTTCGGCTTTAACAGTTTGCGGTGACAGCTTCAGTTTATCGATGGTTCTTGCCTTCATCTGGAATGCACCTCCCAGACCTTCGATTTTCAGGGTGACTCTTCTTGAGTTCTCGGTGTTAAGCTTCACCCCAGCAACGGCTTCGATGTCGAGTGGATCCCTCTGTCCTTGGCATCCGATCTTCTGTGCGATCTTCGAGTCGATGAGAGTTACGGTCGATCCATCATCCAGCAGCGCGAAGGTGTTTACGGAGCCTCGTGGTCCTGAGATCTTGACGGGAAGTATCTTCAGGAATGCGTACTGCTTCTCTGATGATGCGGTTGCCACTCGTTCTTCGGTTTGTTTTTGTTTCCTCTGGTAGTGGAGCAGAGGATGATGAGAGCCTTTGCAGTCGTTGACAGCGCATGGTCGATACTTGCATCGGTGCCCTGGCATCCTTTTCTTAAGGCAGCGGAAGCACAAGTTAAACTTCTTGGCCATCTTCCATCGGTTGTCGGAATCGGCAGTCTTGAACTCCTTGCATTCCTTTTCTTCATGGCCGGTTGCTTCACACAGGATGCATTTCTTGACAGGGCGGCGATCTGGATGCAGCTTGCTTTTGACAGCTCGGTAGATTTTCGGTGATTTCTTCTCCTCGCGGTGATGGTCGGTATCGGTGTGCTGCCTTTCCTGTCTTCTTTCTTCTCTCGGTTCAACTCTTTTTTCGATTATGTTGAACGTACGGTGATGTTCTCGGTTGCTCGATCGGTTGAATAACGGTTTGCTGCCATATTTTGGGGAATCGCTGGAGCTGATCTTCTCCAATGGCGCATATTTCCCACACTTGCTGGCTTCCTTCTCGATGAACTGGCAGAACTTGACGAGGTCTGGTACATCTTCCGGTTGATCCTCCTCATAGTCGTACCACTTGGAGCGCAGCGGTACAACACTACGAACGGTAAGAAATTACTACAATATGGGTACAGCACTACGGTGACAGGTTAGAATAACGCGGCACTTTTAAAACGGTAGGTATTCGATTTCACACGGCTCACTATTATCACTAACACTACTGCACTGTACTCGCGGTTAATTATTGTAGTCGGTTGTTTCTTCTCTTCAGTTTCGATCGCTCCGATTAGCTCGGCTGAACTGACTTTTGGAACTGACTTTTTGGTTCGGGATGCGGCCGGTTTAAATACTAATTCCCGCGGAAACTTCCAGACCGCCATTCATTCTCGAAGTCTGATGACAGCTCTGGACGATATATCGATCCCTTTCACACAGTCATCTCATCTACTTCCGGAAAGTTCGCTATTCACGGCGTACGTCGCTCATAGTCGGTCGGTCTCTATTTCCGGAAAGTTCGCCATTCATGTTCATATGTCGTTCCTTGTCACATAGTCTGTCGGTCTCTCTCTAGCTTCCGGAGAGTTTTGCTTGACGTCTCGAACGATTGGCTGTTATCGAACTTTCTTGACGTTTCTACCAATAGCGTGATTGATGGGTTGCCAATAATCAGCGGTTTGCGACGTTCGGATACATTTACGGTTTTCAATCGGTCGGTTTTAATGCGATGTCCGTGTTCGGATACATTTCTGTGTATCGTCGCGAACAGTAATATTCTAACTTTGTTATCTAGCTGTAAGTTTCCTTAATAAAAATAAAATAAAATAAATATTTTTACGACTATGGCAACAATTTCCCTTATAAAATTAGTTCCATTGAAATTCCGCAATATGGCGAGGTTTCTTATTTCTTTGGTCGGGTTTTAACCAAATATTTCGATGATTGTGTTTGACAGCTGTGGAAGGTGAGTAAAGTGTTGCACCTGCGCGTGTCGGTGTCTGGCTGGCGGGTGCGCGTGTGGCGCGACGCGTCGCAGGACGCGGCGGAGAGCTGCACGGCGCGCGCGGACGCGGAGGCCATGCGCTACCTCTCCGCGCTGCTGTACCCGCTCTGCGTCGCCGGCGCCATCTACTCGCTCGTCTACGAACCGCACAAGAGGTACGGCACACATTCGATAATAGTTCAAACCTGACAACAGGCCTACTATGTAAGTAGCGACAGGCTCGAGAGGCTGTCAAACGCGACATATTGACAGAACTGCTATGGCTGTAATGTCACTATGTCGTGTTTCACAGCTTCTCGAGCCTGTCGCTACTTACATAGTAGGCCTACTGACTAGAACAATTAGGGTGCAAGTAACTTGCGTTTGTTGATTGAATTGACTTCGTTTGAAAGCACTAAAATTGTAAAATATGTCATGACATTCCTTAAATAATTAAGTGTAGGTCACACAGATACAGATTTAATTAGATGCGGCTTGTGTAAGTACTCGCGTGTCCAAACGAAGCCAAGTTTGATTCAACATGCGCGACTTACTTGCACCGTGTAGAAGCACCATGCTCTGAGTGTCAAGTGCGAGTTTTTTACTCACGAAACGCGCTCGATATCGACAACGTAAACGTGCATTTAGTATGAAGAAATGCTTCAGCTAACTGTCAATAGATGGCGTACTTACAATTCCATACAAAATTGCGTTTACGCTCTCGTTATCGATCGCGTTTATTTTGGTTACAAAACTCGCACTTGGCACCCTGAGGGCGCTATGTATATGTTTATGGCAACAATTTTCATTATAAAATTAGTTCTATTGTAATTCCGCAATATGGCGAGATTTTTTTATTTTTCTGATCCAGCTTTACTAGTAATAGCTACAGAGCGGCAAAGCTCTTTCATTCCCTGTCCTACCTCACTCCCACATCGGGTAATAATTACCGTGCCAAACTATGTACAGATTCGTCGTCTAAAACTGATTTTATAAATGTAACCTGTAAGATCCCACTGTGTTAAAGAAGAATAGAAAATGTTGCTCGGGGGGCGCCACATGTGTTTCTGGCAACAATCGAAATAATAAAATTTGTTCCATTGAATTTCCGCAATTAAGTTAGGTTAATTGTTTTTTTGACGGGCTTTACTTGTGTTAAAGCCTGACCAAAGAAATGAGAAACCTGCTCTGGGGGCGCCACGTGTTTATTTTTACGACTATGGCAACAATTTCCCTTATAAAATTAGTTCCATTGAAATTCCGCAATAATAATAATAATAATAAATATGTGGGATATCTCACACACGGCCATCTGACCCCAAACTAGTCAGAGCCTGTGCTATGTGTGTCAGATGGCTGATATACATACATCCAGACACAAGGCAAACACAAGTGCTCATCACACGAATGTTTGCCCTGGGCGGGATTCGAACTATTTCGAACCCGCGACCTTGTGCTTCGTAGGCAGACGTACTACCAACTAGGCTACGAGGCCGTCATCCGCAGCTTTCTTGTTTCTCCGGTCGGGCTTTACCACTAGCGGTTTGTCGGCAGTTGGTACTCGTGGGCGCTGCACAGCGTGGTGAACGGCGTGTACGCGTTCGGTTTCCTGTTCATGCTGCCTCAACTGTTCGTGAACTACCGGCTGCGGTCGGTGGCGGCGCTGCCGTGGCGCGCGTTCATGTACAAGGCGTTCAACACCTTTATTGACGACGTGTTCGCCTTCGTCATCACCATGCCTACAGCGCACCGCGTCGCCTGCTTCCGCGACGACTTAGTGTTCCTGGTCTACTTGTACCAGCGCTGGTGAGTGCCAGTTTGCTTCGTTTATTTAGCGGAATAGAGAAGTGTCCTGGAAAAAAAAATCGATTCTATTTAGTCCGTCAGTTAGATCATCGAAAAAATTTTAACACGTATTTTTTTCTTCAATTTGACGAAGATATATCGCATCAAAATTTCAATGAATGATTGTATTGCAGGTTGTACCCAGTGGACAATTCGCGTACAGACACCGCGGCCAGTATGGACGAGAGCCCCGACGAGCCGCAGCCCGCCAAGCCCAAGCGCGAGTAGACGTAAACGCTTGTTTATTATTCCTGTAGATAAGTAGCAAATATCTGCCCAGACTTTTTACGACTACTCAAAATATCTGAGGCGCAATTTATACAGCAGCCGCCAGTATACAAATAGTATCAGTAGGCTTACTACGTAAGAAGCGACAAGCTCGAGAAGCTGTCAAACGCGACATAGTGACATTAGAGCCGTAGTAATTCTGTCGATATGTCGCGTTTGACAGCTTCTCGAGCCTGTCGCTTTTTAGGTAGTAAGCCTACAGGAGAATAAATCTTCTTAATTAAGAGGCTTATCGCGTCCGCGTTGTTTTGTAAATAAAACCCAAATCCGCCCCAAAACTTTGTATAAATAGCGCCTTAAAAAAAGTCTGGGTAATTTCATTGGCTGTAGTGTCCGATCGAAGGCAATTTTTAAAACTCATGATGACGCAAAGATTTGTAAATTGTGATAAATAAAAAACTCGCAAGTTTTTGAGATTATTTTCTAACTAAATGATAACAAAAAAATACACACATTTTATCACAAGATCGGATTTCGCAAATGAGTATTTTTCACGGAGTAGAAAGGGAAGAAGAGATGGCATAACGATATTAGCCGTGTATCCGCAGGCGACTACTTCGGGTTCTACTTTTCACCACTAGCTGTCGCTTTTGTCAGTTATAGGTTTGTTTGTCTCGTAATCGCACGTATTCGACGTATCCGATAAGATTATACTTATCTATGAAATTAGTGCAAGAAAGATGCGGTATTGTTTTTTAAGTTGCAAAAGTTCAACAGATCGACGTCAACAAAAGGAAAGAAGTATAACTTACCATTCGTAAGTATTGTTTCGCAAGAGCAAATAAGAATTTAATTGCCTGTAAATTATTTTTTTACTAGAATGTTCGGCGAGTGTCACGCTCTCTATTACCGAGTAAAAGAACATCTTGATCGTGGTTTACGCGCGTGTTCAGAAGCTAGATTAGCTATTCACTACTAGGTGGCGTCACTGTGCCATAGAAAAGTCTCTCCCAGCACCTTCACCAGTGGGAACTGGGGACACCCGCTGTCGTACGATTAACGTACTACGCGACCAAAACAATTAGGCACATTTCAAATATGGCGTCAGGGCCGGCCACGGCCGGTCACGGGGATCAGTGCTGGGAATAAGGGCGAATATTGTACAAACCGCATTCCTGTCATGTGCCTAATTGTTTTGGTCGAGTAGTAAAAAGGCATCTCCTCTTCTCTCTCTACTCCGTGGTATTTTCATTCCACGATCGCACACGTATTATGTAAGTATGTAACTGTTCTAGTTAAAAAGCAACGAGGCTGAGGTGCTAGCGTTGGCGCCGCGACTGCTTTAGCAGTTGTTGGTAGAATATAAAATTAGGTATTTAGAAATTGCATTGAATAGGGAAGTGTCCTCGGAAAAAAGTAATCGATTCTAATTAATCCCTTTGTTAGATTATCGAAAAAAATTTAACACGTATTTTTTTTTTCAATTTGACGAAGATTTACCGAATCAAAATGTATGAGAAGGGTACTATGACGTCACTTGTTTCGTACAATTTGTATGGCGGCGTGTCGTTACTGGAAATTTCAAAGTGCTGTATCGTCGGCATTTTTCGTTTGCCAGACGAAAAAAAAATACGTGTACATTATTTTTTAGTAATCTAACTGACGGACTAATTAGATTTTTTTAGGACACTTCCTCATTGTATTGGCTAAATTATGTGAGTGTGTTTGCGAATTACACGAATTTATCCACTCGTCCGCCGCCATAGGAAGAAAGATGCCATACATTTCGGGAATGTACGATATTTATTTTTTCAAAAGTGGGCGAGCATCTTCTGACTGGCGAACATTAAACGGCGGCAGGGCCAACTGCCGATAGTTGCTTTTGAATTTATTTTACCACTAGCTTTCCGCCTCGCGGCCCCGCCCGCGTTTACAGTTTTTCCCGTGGGAATGAGTAATTTTCTCGCGGTAAAAGGTAGCAGCAGGCTGTTGTTATTCCCCAAGGTTCATTCTTTTTTTATACCAAGTTTTATTAAAATCGGTTTAGCAGTTTCGGGGCCTATTCATTCAAACAAACAAACAATAAAATCTTGCCTCTTTATAATATTATATTAATTTAATTTGAATCATTCCAATTCGAGACTGTTCTTCACTATCCGTCAAAATGTTTTCATACATGTTACAATTATTTATCACGCATAAAACGACCTTGCGGTAAGCTTACAATCGAATAAATGTAGTTTGCGCTTGTGTTTTAGTAAAATTGGTTATGCAGAATTGGTTAGGTATTATTTTTAGCTCCCAATATAAAAGTTTTATCCCTGCATTGCAACCAGAGTTGGGTTAAATTATTCGAATGACGAATAACGAATAACGTCTTTTGGCTTTTGGCTATGATGAAATAAGTAGTTCTTTTCTTTTTGTTTTATACAAATTTGAGTAAGTTTTTGGTACAAATCGGGAAAAATGTGTCAAAAGTTGATAGAGATTTGCCAATCATGATTATTGAAAATAACAACCGGACCACTGTACAGTATTCAGAAGTACATTCGACCAGTCTATACAGACTTCTAGAAGATACTTCATCGGACTATGGAAAAATCGAATTTTCATAGTCAATCTAAGCGTACCACGAAAGCACAAAAGGTACATAGTTGACAAAATATGAATTAAGTAAACGAAAGAAACCACGAATAAATAAAAATAATGAATAAAATCAGGAATAATTAATTTGTGAATGAATTGCTCGCAAATAAATTATGTGGCGAATAAATGTATTCGAATAACGCCCAACTCTGGTCGCAACAGAAAATTTTAATGAGCTTATTAAAAACGCGTTCAGATAAATTTTGTGGATAAAATCATGGTTTACAAAAAATACTTTTTCAATGTGTATTTAATGGAATGGATACTCAACTCATATTTTAATGAATGACTACATACTTTAGCATACGCGGTGCCAAGATTCGTGATCATTCTATGTATTTTAAGATAATTATATTATTTATTACACTGTTGTATATTTATTATTGAAAATGTTATTTATTTTATCTGACGGCGCCAGATATTGATTCACCTGATTTTTAAGCGCTATTGTTAGATTTTTGAACGAAAATTATTAGTAGACGGGAAATTGTTAGACGAGAATATTGTTAGACGAAAATTCATGTTTGAGTGATTTCTAAACGTAACTCCGAGACTGGCGCCAAAACAGTTTTTTCGGCCAATAATTAGGCGGTAAACGTAGATGTGCGACCAAGTGCTCGGTGGAACGTTTTATATTTAGAAAACTATGGTAAATTAGATCTCATTGCTATTAAAGAGCGAGATATTTGTGTTATTTAAAGTGAGACCAAACTTTATATGATTATTATTGGTATCTCCTTGCCCGCTAACTCACGCCAAGCATACAAACTTCACCCAATAAACTTGGAACGCAAGCAAGAATGGATCTGTGCCTTTATCAGAAGCGGGATACGAAGGGCATTGTTTAAATAAGGAGATAAATGCGCAAAACACCGATTCGAGATATGAAGCAACCGCCTCGGGTTTTCTGAGTTGTATGGAAACGCTGCCTACACGGCTTCTAGTGGCGAGTCCTGAACCTACTAAGGCAGCATTCACATCTACGCAGCTCATTCAGTTTGACCAAAGAAGTCCATCTATGTGAATGCCGGCTACCCAGGGGCCAGGGGTACACTGTCAACATTAGCTGGTGAGGCAATTCCTTTTTTATTTGACAGCGCTGTTCCGCTTTCCTTATAGAGAGTATAGTTGTGTCACACCCGCGGCTCGCCTTGCTCCTGGGCGAGCCTGCGGCGTGAATTCTAAAGGTAGTGGTAATCTCAACGAAAGCTTCCTCGTCGAAAGCTAAGAAATGGTAATTGAAACTCCAATTTCCACTAGCACTGAATTAGAAAGTTTTATTCACGAATTACAGTAGAAATACATTTATTTACGTTTATTGAATTTTAAAGTTAAAACATGATGAGAGACCTAGTTACAGGTTTGATAAAGAAAGGATAAGTGAAAATAAAAATGGATGATTTGACGGATGATTTTTGAATGAATTCCAAAATTAAATATTCAAATTTAGAGAAAGAAATGGTAAATGAGATGAGAAATGAAGTAGAAACGAGGCAACGAGGTAGCATGCAATGCGCCTCGTTACAGTTGTTTTGTTGGAGATGGTTGAAAGGGCCCTTGGGCGCCCGGGCCACACTGTTACCGTGGTTGAAAGGGCTGTACGCCCGAGCCATGCTGTTGTAGTTCTATGGTACGGTCTATGGTAACTGGTTGAAAGAGCCACTTGCGCATCGGGCCATGTTACCTAGATCCTGGTGTCCTGGTGGAAGGGCGAGTACGGTCTAGGGTAACTGGTTGAAGGAGCCATTTGCGCGTCGGGCCATGTTACCTAGATCCTGGTGTCCTGGTGGAAGGGGCCTCACGCCCGGGCCAGCTGTATTTTGACTATGACTTTTTATTTGAGATATAAAGTGAATACTATTGTCAGTATTTGTCAGGAATGGACGAGCGGCTGTAGTGCTTATTGTACACTCTCTTTTGAATTTTTGCAATTTAACCAACTTCTTAATAAGCGCACGAGGCCGTGCGATAGTCAGGTTGGCCGTGACGGCGCCAGATATTGATTCACCTGATTTTTAAGCGCTATTGTTAGATTTTTGAACGAAAATTATTAGTAGACGGGAAATTGTTAGACGAGAATATTGTTAGACGAAAATTCATGTTTGAGTGATTTCTAAACGTAACTCCGAGACTGGCGCCAAAACAGTTTTTCGGCCAATAATTAGGCGGTAAACGTAGATGTGCGACCAAGTGCTCGGTGGAACGTTTTATATTTAGAAAACTATGGTAAATTAGATCTCATTGCTATTAAAGAGCGAGATATTTGTGTTATTTAAAGTGAGACCAAACTTTATATGATTATTATTGGTATCTCCTTGCCCGCTAACTCACGCCAAGCATACAAACTTCACCCAATAAACTTGGAACGCAAGCAAGAATGGATCTGTGCCTTTATATCTATAAATATGTAAACATATCGCTACCCCAGCCGAATAAAGCCGCAAAGTGCTATTACTGCCTTTTTATTTTTATTTCATTTTCGAATTCCTCATATTCAGCTCCATCTCTGTGATTTTTTTTGTAATTTTATGCCTTATGGGGCATATTTTATTAAGGAAAATATGAATTTGTACATAAAAAAGGTTTGAAAGAATTGGGGAGAATATAAACATTATAATACATTGCATCAAGATACCAAAAAAAAGAGTTACGTACACATCATTTACTGCTTTTTTCGGCCAAAATTATTAATGGCCTTTGAAGTAAGCTTTTTTGCAACTAATCTTATTGCACAATTTATGTGTAGTAGTCAAATACCTAAATAATTACATATTTTAAAAAACGTTATAGTATTTTACGGCATAATGTTGTTATGAGTTAGCCATGATAACAACCATGGTTTTATCAAATTTTCGATAAAAATTAACTGTTTGACCAGCTAGACCAAACACTAAGTCCGATCTTCCTTAAATTCTATAGAAGATGCAAGTAAAATCAAGTAACTCTTAATGACATGATGACAATTCACTTGTTCATCTTTCGTTTCCCTAAAAATTCTAATGCCAGGAATGATAAAGACCACACAATCTGGGCGAAGTAACAACTTTGCTTGAAAGTAAACCAGCACTAGGGATCTGCAGATATGGGGAAACTTAGCGGTAATGACACAGGCATTAAAGAAGACAGGGATCATTTAAATAAATAGACAGTCCGGTCACGGGATATCGGCACTACCAGTGTTGCTATCTTTGGATGGTGGAACTGTGGCCATTATTGGGTTGTGATAGTTTTCATCTGTGATTCAGTGCTTTCCTCTCCGACGCTTCTTGCCGGTAGCAGCTACCTGGGGAGAGCCTTGGCTCTTGTATCTGGTGGGCGGCTGTGTAGTGGGGCCATCCCGCGAATGTGTTCAAAAGAGGACTGGTCTGCTCTTTAGTACATGGTATCTGCCAGGCGAGTGATGAAGGCATTCAAATCCTCGTGTTCTAGATCCCGCATTATGATGGAGTTTTGCACAAAGTTTAAGGCTCCCACAGCCGACAATCATTCTTAGTGTCAGATTTTCTTGAACTTGCAGGCGTCTTATCGTCGTTTCTTTTGCCAACGCGTCTGGTGCGCGTCTAGTTTAGTCTGGGGCGCGGAATCAGGTGACCCATTCAGAACTAGGACTTGTATTCGTGCAGCCTTCGCTTTTGCAGCCTAAGAAATGTACAGAGCATGATTACCTCTGTGCATGGTGTTCGTGTTGCTGAATAAGGCTTTACAAAAAGCAAGCAGAGGACTTTTATAAGTTTTAGAAAAGATAGTTGTGTAGTCAGTTGTAATATAAAATCTTTCACGTAGACATAGCTGATCAGTTCGAGATACGCTGAAGTGTTTGTCAAGCTGCCTAATGCCTCCAACTCAGTTCTGTTGTCTTCTTGTCATTGGTGTTAAACGTGGCTTTCGGTAACATCCAACAAAGTATTCATCTCTACACAAGGGTCGACGGGAAGCTGTACAACGTCACGCTTCTCAAATCCAAATACTACTGTGAGAAAACACCATCGTGCTAATACAGGGATGCACAGAACCACTGGTAATATCACTGGGAGACGCATCATTAGAAGTTTTTCTCAAGTATTGCTACCTAGGGTCAACCGTGACTTACAATCTTTGCTGATATAGCGATCGATACCCGTATAGAAAACGCGGTGACGATATTTGACATTCAAAGATACAAAAGCATGGAATAATAACATCTCACAAGAAAGACCAATTTTATGGTATTCAGACTTGTGTCCCGTCTAAAGCATACATTTTGCACGAAGCCGTAGCCTAACCTCGATCATCGTACGCAAAAGATGAACGTAGACTCACACCTTCCACTCAACATCTTCGACTAACACTTGCGAAATGTTACTTGGGTTCTGGAAATAAGTTGCCCAGCTTCACAGTATCGCTCAAGCATAAAACTTTAACGATGGCTAGGGTCCTTCTCCTGGACCTTCCCGTCTGACCTGTGCTTCTTGATGCCATAAGAGACGAGAAGAGGGATGTGGGGAGACCAAATGCTGGGCTTTAGATTGTGCCAAACGGTACAAGACCGCGTTTGCAAAAGACGCGGGAGAATGGGATTTTTTTTCTAGTATAGGGACTTTTAGAGTAAAAGTACAATGAAGGGGTGTAAAGTGGACGACAAATCCTTGTTTGCTACATTATCTAAATACAATACGCAGCACCTTTTTTAGAAAATAAATATCCACAGTGCGTGCGGATCTTGTCGCCCCCGAATAGATTTAAATAATTACCTGTAAAGTTTCCTCACTACATCTACTGTTTAAATCATCTATGATGTCATCGACGGAAAAGGCCATTAATTCATATTGATCTAATTATTAAATTTAATGACCAAAATAAGTGTTATTCGTATAAAAAAGCTAAAAGTCTATAGTAATTTTCATGATTAAAAATATAAGTTCTACTGTGCTTTTTTATTATAGTCAAAGCGACTAGCAAATATATCTAATTTTTATCTTTAATCTCATAATAAAAGTTTGTTAAACACATTATTTTCTACAAAGAAACTAATTAAATTAAAAAAAATATTATTATTTGATACAAATGTGTAATTTTTTCTGTGATGTATTTGTACAATACTACAAATAGTAAAACTATTCAAGATATGTAAACGTTTCATACTTGAACCTTTTGCACATAAAAATAGGCGAATAAAGCAGTAAAACTTCAATGCGTAGCACTACAACAAGAAGCTGAGTATCGTAACCTACGCCTTGCGTTACAGAAATCGTATTGAGTTCCACCGAATAAAGCCGTACTAATTTGTTACACCACGACCTCAAACCGAAATTGTAAAAGAATATAAATTTAATATGTTTTTTTATTATATCTTTTATATTAAAAGTACTATTAAATATCTTTTTTTATAATATTTACCTGATTTTTTTCTGCTTATTTTGGTATGCTATACATTAAAATCGATGCATCACGGGCTCAGTAAACAGGATTTGAACGTATTTAATTCGCCCTGTAAAATTTACTTTTTTATATTGCTGCTTTATTCGGCTGGGGTAGCGATATAACGAATTCAATACATAAACCATGTTGTATTAAAGTGAAACCATGGTGGTGAGCTCTCTTTAATAATGTTTTTATTTTTTAAGGTTATTTGGTTAAGTTTGATTTCATGAGATTTTATAGATTTTTCTATTACCTTACCACTGACCTACATTTACCTACTTATTTTCCGTATCAATCTAGCTAGAATATTACAGCACAATATTTAGATAATGTATTCATTACTTTCGTTCGTTAATAGCTCATAATGTCCCCACCGAGGGGCTCGAACCTACCCTGATACCAGGGTGAAATTAAATTAATATTTATTTGTTTACATTCAATGTGAGCAATTTCATTTACTTTGTAGCCATTTAGAATTTACATCATAATTTTGATGATTATTAGGCAAATGGTACTTTAGTCCTTGATCGAAATGTTGTTATCTTTTTGTACAATATCTGACTGTGGGCTGAAGCGAATAAAAATCTCAAACGATTCTTCGTTTGGAATCAGGACTGAACGCCTAACATAAAATGTTAAAAGACAAATTAGACAATGAAAAAGCACTTTTATAGACAGTCTGAATAAAAAAAGGCATTATGAGATATTATGATTACTAACCATGTTTTTTAAATTTTCATAAGAAAAGATTTCGTCAATTATCCCAACAGATTTAATTGTAAGTTGATGTGTATGTGGTTTTACATTGTAAGAATATTTTGGCTACCTTGTTTAAAAGGTATTAAAGCTTATTCATTTATTTAATTTTAAAATTCCACTAATGAAGTATGTATGTAAGTATATTTAGTTTTTTGTGTGAGCTGAGCATGTGACGTTAAAATATTTTTAGCATTTGTTGCCAAAAATTGCGAAATTTGGTATTCGTATTCGAATATAAACTAAACCAAACCAATTATATTATAATCCACCACCTTATTATAATTTCATGTGCACGCAAATATGTAACCAATTATTTTAGTAACGAAGATGTCACACGATTTATGCCCTATTATATTATTGTAAATAATAAAACTGTACTTTAAATTATTACAACGATTACATCACAAAATTGTTATTTTTTATACACAAAACTGCGCTTAGGCCTCATCTTCGCCGGGGCAACAACAGCAACATTGTCGAATGCGACATAATTATGATATTCGAAGTCTTGTGTTATTATGATACAAATAAAAAATATTTGCTGCTTGCGGCAACCAATGGGAGATTTTCTAACAGAATAAAAAAAAAACGAACGTTTTCCATAGATGATGCTAGTAAAATAATGAGAACAGTGACTTTTTTCTTGTCGTATTCATGGTTCTGACTGAGATTAATTTTAAGATAATAGTTGATTAATTTGAATGTTTTTTTATAATTCAAAAATATGTACATCGGTATTTTACCTCACTATTTACTAGTGCCATCTGTTGAGCCGTTTTGTAAGCAGTTTTTGCTACTGGAAAACTTCCCATTTAGGTCGGTGCAACATTGTGGCTATGTAATTTTCAAAGCATTAACAATATTTATTGACAGAAAAAGACACAGTAAATTAAAACACAGAACAGAAACACAGTTACTGTAAATTTGTTTATAAATAATGTAGCATGCGACTCTCTTGTATGTTTTTGCTTCTCTGCATTAATGAAGCTTTATGTTAGTAAGCATAAAGCAGTATACTGCATTTTATTTACGTTATATACTTACGTATGGGAATCGAAAAGGATGCCAGCTTTCTGCCGCGGCTCCGCCCGCCTCAACAGATTTTTCCTGTGGGAATTAGGTATTTTTCCGCGGTAAAAGGTAGCCTAGGTTTGTAGGTATGTTACTCAGGGTAGCTTTCTAACGGTGAAAGAATTTTTGAAATCGGTTTAGTAGTTTTTCAGTTTATTCATTACAAACATACACACAAATACAAATCTTTCCTCTATAATATTAGTATGATATGTATTGTATGTTTAAGTTGTTAAAATATTATTAGTTGATTATAATGCACAACAGGTATCTTATTTACTTAGCGTTTTTTTATCGTAATCATTATTATAAAATTAAAATTTGGCAATGTCAAATACAAGAGTAAAGTGTTTATTTTGATTAAAATTATTATTATTATATAGAGACATGCTACGAATTACTCTTTGTGTAAGATAGACTGAATTGTAATGGAACCTCTAATCTGTATTTTGGGAATACGAAATGTTGCTTAAGTAATACATGTAATTAGTTGAAATTGTTGCATTTTATTAAAATAATATATATAAAAAATAATGATATCTCAGTTTTTATTTAATTTTATTCTTCCGGGACGAAATAAAAACATTATGGGTTAAGATACGAGAGGCAGCGTGAAGTAAATGATAAAAATGTAACTCGTAGCTTAAAAAAAAATTAAGCTATATTTAATACTAGCGACCCGCCCCGGCTCCGCACGGGAAAATGGTTATTGTGGGTTATCCTTAAGTATATTTATTATGCATGTATTATACATATAAACCTTCCTCTTGAATCACTCTATCAATTAAAAAAACCGCATCAAGATCTGTTGCGTAGTTTTAAAGATTTAAGCATACATAGGGACATAGGGACAGTTAAAGCGACTTTGTTTTATACTATGTAATGATGACATGGCATGGCACCATATGATTGTACATAAGTAGTTGCATATTTGTAAGATAATGTAAAATTATTGAACTTTTACTGCTTCAATGGCACTTTTATCATTCGTTGTAAATTATCATATCACACTGTAATAATTTGATAATATTTTTATCTGTATTTTTATCTTTCCAGTGGGAATAGGGCGGGATCTTTTATTCGGTTTACTACTTTCCTGCGGTAAAAGGTAGCCTTTGTATTATTCTGACTGATGTATAAACTATAGTTTCGCAAATAATCTAAAGTTTCGTTTAAATTTATTTAGTAGTTTTCGAAAGAGTAACAAACGTCCATCCATCCATCTATACATCTATCCTCGCAAACTTTAGCGTTTATGAATAATTTGATACAACGGCGCAGGTGTACATATAAAAATAAATTAGAATGATTATGAAATAAGGCATAAGTCCTCAAAAGTAACTACAAATATTTTACTTTTGAGTCCGTTTGATTCTTAATTTTCCGCAATGTATCGATTTTATTCAGATTTCTCTACAGGTTGTTATATGTATAAGCTGCTGAAAAAATAGACGTTTGCTATATCAATATGTAAGTCATATAAATTTTAGTTGATAATACGGTAAAAATATAGTAACGTAAGTACTCTATATTTTCATACTTAGAAAATAACTCATAGTGGTAATTTCATGGTTCGAGCCCTGCTACTTATACTAATGTGGTTTCGGTTTTCGAATTAATTATGCAGTTTTAATCGACGCTTTTACAGTGAAGGAAAACATTAAGAATACCTGTACTCACGCACATACTTTTTGCAGTTGCATGGCTGTAAAATCAACCAATCCGCACTCAGCCAGCCGTGGTGGTTATTATAGTAATTGTGTGGGAGAGAGATTGTGCAATAAATCGTCGTAGAATATTGCGAGCCAAGAGGATCTATTGTAGTCGTACCTTATTGGTTAAATACATAGTTTCGATAGCTTTGAAGAAACTAATTACCGTAAGTATTTTGCGTAGAGAGGTCTGCGTGGTAGACCTGATAGACGTATCTGAAAAATCGACCGAGGGGCTCCATGACCTTTAATTGGATGACATTGACGACTCAACAAAAAGAAAATATGATAAATTTATTTCGAGAGTGCATCGGAATTAAGTATTATAGTTTTGGCTACCAACATTATCAACATCAAACAGAGTCTACTGATAAGTTATATCAATAATAATCGCCCTAAGAATTAATACTGATAGGATGTAATTGTAAATTCAACACATTGGATAATAAATGATTCGCTTCATTATAATCTAAATGTTCTGTGGTTCCAACCGCGCAGTAGTGTCGCGCCGTAGTATCATTAAATGATACAAATTTTGTGTTGTGATGCCGACCGTTTAGGGACAAAACAATGATGGATATGATCGACCTACTTCTGCAAGCAGGAATAGTGACAAGTGCTCTTGTTGCTTATTTGTTAATCTTTAGACGATCTGTCCCTATGAAGTTTAAAGAAAAATATAGGGAACCAGGTATTGTACCTACTGTTTTTCTTACTGTTTTTTATTCCGCTAGTTTGGTCAACTCAAACTTTTTGTTTAGTTCGAAGGTCGGAGAACCGTGTGTTTATAAAAGTGGACCTTGACTGATGTACGTTATCTAATCAAAACCGCTATATATCAACTTAATAACATTATATTTTTAGCTTGGAACTACTTCTTGAGGCTTCAACTAGCGAAGTATGCAGTCAGGCGATGGAAAGCAGAAAGACCTCTCACTTGTCACTTAGAGACACAAACAATTGGTCAACGCGAGGGCTGGGACTGCTTTACCGTCAAAGCGTCTTCTCCGGATGGTTCTGCCATATTTCTGAGGATACGAAAACTATATACAAAACCTGCGCTGGCCGAGACTACAGTGCACATAAAACTAGCCGATGGAACGTGTTATCAGTTGCCGCGTGAGTTGCTTTAATGAGTTTCAATTTGAAATAAGGACACATTGGTTTGGGGCCTCAATTTTTGCTGCTAAATGTACCTATCACACATATTAGTATAAACATAATAGATGCTGCTAAGATATGTTTGGAGTATATTTGGGATGCAAACCTCGCGTTCGGTCATGGTTTCCATAAATTATAAATTTCCCTTTAACCGTATTAGCTTTCCACCGCGGCTCCGCCCGCGTTGACAGTTTTTCCCATGGGAATGAGGCGTCTTCCCGCGGTAAAAGGTAGCCTATGTTACTCAGAGTGAACGTAGCTTTCTAATTGTGAAAGAATTTTTGAAATTGGCACAGCAGTTACTGATTTTATCCATTACAAACAAACATACACACACTAAAATACAAATCTTTCCTCTTTATAATATTATGATGACAGAAGTCCGCGAGAATCTACTATATATGTCACCGTAAGATTATAAATACCGTTAGATTACAATTTAACTCGCGTGATTGTAAACTGTCGAAAGATTGTGAACTAAACGTACTGATTACAATTTAACAGATTATTTTTCGATAGATTGTAATCTATCGAAATGAAACTGTTAAATCACAATCTGTCGCGCGTTAAATTGTCAACTGTCCAAAGGCTGTTCCTGATTGGTTGGTCTTACAGCAGGCCGTTCTATGTCCATACAGTTGGAAATAAACCACAGATTGTAAACTATCGAAAAATTGTGAACCAAACATACTGATTACAATTTAACAGATCATTTTTCGATAGATTGTAATCTATTGAAATTAAACCATCAAATTGTGAAACAGCATAGGATGGAACACATCTCGCGCGCTGATTGGTTGATCGTCATGTGCTCTGCGCCGCCATATTTGTTTGTTTTTTCGTTTATTATCTAATGTAAACAATCTGTGTTTAAGTGAATTTCAATTGATTTCGTGTTGAAAATAACTCACTGCTTTATAATAAGTTCTATGAAATTATTGTGGAAGTAAATGAATCCATGAATTATCGAAGAATAGTAGTTTGAACGATAAATGAGTTAGTGTTAGTAGTAAAATATACCATAATATGATGTCAAAATTACTGACCATCTACTAAATAATAGATAAATACTTGATGTCACAATTCTTGAAGTGCATTAATTTTATTCAACTGACGCCTGTGTTTTATTCCCAACTGTATGGACATAGAACGTCCTGCTGTAAGACCGACCAATCAGGAACAACCTTTGGATAGTTGACAATTTAACGCGCGACAGATTGTAATTTAACCGTTTCACTTCGATAGATTACAATCTACCGAAAATTAATGCGTTCAATTGTAATCAGTACATTTAGTTCACAATCTTTCGACAGTTTACAATCACGCGAGTTTAATTGTAATCTAACGGTATTTACAATTTTACGGTGACATATATACCTAACTCCCTTACGTTTATCCCTTACATTATCATATACGAGTAAATGACGTCTGTCTGTAAGGAATTTTCTAATATGGTAGGTAGGTATGTATCCTATGGTTCAGGACTCTTAAACAGGGAGAAATGTAATAGGTACCAACTTATTTTAGGGTAGCGGAGTCTAAGAATGTGAACATAATTTCCAGAGCATCCAGATACTTTGGTCGGGCCATGGCAGGAAGTAGGGTCGGGTTGGAGCGCGGGGGGACTGAAGATTGAACTGCTGGAAGAACAGACGCGACTGCGCATTCTCTACAACGGTTTGTTGAAGAGAGATGACGGTGTTATACAACATGCCAGGTGCAATTTTATGTGAGTTATTTATGATTTATTTTGCCTGGATGCTGTTTTTAGGGTTCCGTAGCCAAATGGCAAAAAACGGAACCCTTATAGATTCGTCATGTCTGTCTGTCTGTCTGTCCGTCCGTATGTCACAGCCACTTTTTTCCGAAACTATAAGACCTATACTGTTGAAACTTGGTAAGTAGATGTATGCTGTGAACCGCATTAAGCTTTTCACATAAATAGAAAAAAACAACAAATAAAGGGGGTTCCCCATACTTAGAACTAAAAAAAAAAATTTTTTTTCATCAAACCCATACGTGTGGGGTGCTATCTATGGATAGGTCTTCAAAAATGATTACTAAAACATCGATCAAAGTTACAACAAACTACAAGAACTTTTATATTATGTTACTGCTGCTGCTACTGAACCCTTCATGGGCGTGTCCGGCTCGCACTTGGCCGCTTTTTTTCTTGTTATTTGGATTCTTTTCTGCCACGCCGTTGCATTAAAATTTGTTTTATAGATGGACATCCGCTTCGGAAATGGTGCGGCATCCAGAAGATTGGAGTGATGAGCTGGCGGCGCAGGCCCTCGCTTTGGAGCCGTGGCGCGATGGTGACTGGCCGAGTACATTGTACGTAGAAAGAAACACCCTCCATTTTTCCAATTAATGGCATAATCGTATTAAAATTGTGCTTGTATGGTTACTTGCATTTACTTGTATTGATTCTTTCGTATCATTAGTACAGAAGAAAATAATAGTACTAACCCGCACAGAAAGGACACTCATCCACCCGCGCTAAAATGAGTTCCCCGCCCGATATAGAGCCCCGCACCCCGCAGGCGCCGCGACTCTACCAGGGGTGTTCGGGGGTGTTTTACCTAGCGCCTATCGCCATTGATTTGTAGTTGATATTCAAAAAGAAGTAGCTTGTCAAAATGCGTTTTCTGTATGGAGTGACCGCCCAGTGTCATTAGTCTATTTATTCATCCCTTTGATAGCAACAGGAACAAATAAAAAGACGTGTTTTAAATTGTGTTTTTTTTTTCGGGTTTCTATTGCAAAAATACGATTTTGAAATTGGTTGTTCCTAGGAACAGCTATATAGCCAGTTACCGACAGGTGACGCGGCTATACCGATTTGAAATTTTAATGTGATATCAATTCCAGAGATAAATGGAAAGATGGTAGCTGGCTGCAGTGGGGGACAGTGCAGGGGCGGGTGGAGTGTGCGAGTGCGCAGGGGGGGGAGCGCAGCGAGTACCTGCGCGTGCGCGGCGTGAAGGAGCGCGCGTGGTCGCTCTCGGGCCCGCAGGGGCTGCGCCGGGCGGCGCACCTGGTGGCAACAGCCAGCGACGGCACTGCCGTACAACTCACGGGATTCTCCTACAATCACGTGCTCACACTGTAAGTATTTTGATCTAGTCTGAGGCCGCTGGATGCGGGCAGCGCGGGGCCAATCGTTGTGGAGATCTTTGGGGAGGCCTTTGTCCAGCAGTGGACGTCTACTGGCTGAATTGATGATGATGATGATGATGAGGCACGCTGAGGCCAGACGAGCGTAATTTTGTGAGTCATGAGTTGCAGATTTTCGGTCGCGCCATTTCTGCTGCAATCAAACAAAACCCCTGTTTCATTCACACGGCGACTCAAAATGAGTTACGTATTTTGTGCAGAAATTGCGCGACCGAAAATGAGCGACTCACAACTCAAAAATTACCTACGCTTGTCTAGCCTCACCCCGAGATGCAAATTGCATTTTTATAACCTAGACACCCCCTCTCTTCTCCATATCAAGTACCTACATTTGTACCTATACACTACTCTATCTCTCTTATCGATAGTGATCTATGTGTGTGTGTGTGTGTGTGTTTACAATGAACTGTTTACTTAGGTACTTGTGTACTTACTTACACAAACAACAATAAATACATAAACACAACCACTCGCAAGATACACAACATAAAGTTTAATAAAAAGTGTATCTACACTACAAGTAAAGTTAGCAGGTAGGGTACACTCAGTTGCTAATATAACTTACACCCCGGCGCTAAAAAAGGTGTTATATTTGCAGCTGACCGTATTTTACCATTCTCTAATTAAACATAGATAGATAGGAAGACACTTTATTGATACACATAACAAAGGCAGCACAAACAAACAAAAAATTTAAGAAAGTACAATACAGACAATACGCAAGTGACAAAATTATTTAAACATACAACATAGTGAAGGCTCTACCTGTGAAAACCAGGCTTAAGAGCTGACATGTTAATAAATTAATGAATTTATTCTCCCAGAGGTTTTACTGGCTGCGTGCGATTTCCTGACTATACAGTTGAGAGTATAACAAACACCGATTTGGTTCTGGCTGACTTCTGTGAACAACCGGGAGAGGTGCCCAGTGCCTTCATGATAAATGTGAGCAGTAAGTTACATACAGCTTTTACTAAAAAAAAATATTATTTAAGAATATTTACATTGTGAAATACATTTATTACGATAGCATGGAAACCTCTATGGGTTTATCTGTGCCACAGAGTCGTCTAGATACATTAGATTGATATTAGGTACCTACAATAAATGAATAGGTACATGATAATAATTTATAGTTGATATAGTACGATAAAAAACATGCAAACCTTATTCCACTTAAAAGCTATAAAAGTATAAAAGTACAGTTGAGTGCCACGTGAAGCCGGACACTTTGGACTTTGCAACTTATTCCTATTATTTAACAGAGTCGCTTCGCACGTTCAGCTTTCCTCGCACTCGACAGTACCAAAACAGTCGGTTTTGTTTACATCTAGGAGCTCTATTTCTCAAACGTTCGTATGACTTGGCGTTGGCGTATGCGACATAAGTCATAGTCGACTTCCAAGTCGAAGGACGCTGTTTTTCCGTATTTCTGAGTCACTCGCCTTCGATATGGTGTTTTGTTCATTTTACGCAGATAAAACAAAAACCGGTAGTTTCCGAAACTAAAACGGAACGTAAATCTATGGTCGCTCCCACTTTGCGGATTGTCGCTCTCGCTCACACTCCCGTTTCGATTGTATAGGCGTCTCTTTCATGTCGGGGGTGTCTGTGTGTGTGATCCTAATGTCAATCGAGCGAGAATGTCATTGTTGGAATATAGACGTTATTGCTTGACGTTTAATCTATCACTCGCTTGCTGCAACGAGAGCTTGTGACCACTCGTTCCAATCGAACGATCCAAAAGTGCCGTTTTTCGTTCGACGAGCGTAAATCAGTAGAAATCGAGCGATCTTAGCGACACGAACGTTTGAAAAATAGAGCTCTAAATTTCTCAAACGCGACCATAGATTTACGTTCCGTTTTAGTTTCGGAAACTACCGGTTTTTGTTTTATCTGCGTAAAATGAACAAAACACTATATCGAAGACGAGTGACTCAGAAATACGGAAAAACAGCGTCCTTCGACTTGGAAGTCGACTGTGACTTATGTCGCATACGCCTACGCCAAGTCATACGAACGTTTGAGAAATAGAGCTCCCGGTTGGTTTGAGAGGTAGAACCATCGATCATATATACATTTATATATGATCGAAGGGTAGAACGATTTTAGTTTGGTTTGTGTCTTGTCTTGATCAAGTTTACGTCCTGAAAATCTTCAGGAAAGGGGTATTTAATTGTCTTCTAAATAATTTAAGCTGGCATTCTTAGTTTCCGAGATTTATAGGTTTTTTAAGTGACCCGGATTCATTGCTTCGAGTGTACATTATGAGAATATTATAAACACGACTTTGACATGTCAACTGTTTCAAATACTTGAATGTTGAATTATTGCGTCTTTTTTATTTTAGCTCGTAGAGGGAATCTAAAATTGATGTTGCGGATAAATTCAGACGGCTGCAAGTTGCTGAGCGGAGTTCCGTACCAACATGAGTCGTATTACAGGACCATGCAAGTGGACATTGACGGGGAAGCGGGCACGGGGCTGTTGGAACTTGTCTACCAGACGACTGGTACGTTGGATCATATTTATTTTAATATTAGTTCTAGGAGAAACGATATCAGAAGTACGAATCATTTTAACCGCCAAGCATATTTTCTAAGAACTTGCTCCCACCACCGCCAGCCATAGAAACAAAATCTGTATCAATCAGTCAAAATATAAGTCTTATTTATGAGACGGCGGCGGCGTTGTGAGCTCGATTTGGTAAGTCTTATATTTCAGACCATGGCGGTTAAAAGGTTAATTTACAGAAGCCGGGACATACGGTTGGACATTCGCACTACGAAATTTCCCCCTACCGCTACAAAATACGGGCGCTCGACGCTCTCAAGGTAAACATGTCCAGCCGCATGTGCTGGCTATTGTACTCCAGGGCTAAAAATGATATGGCGTTGTTCCATATTTTGCGACTTTAGTTTAATAGGCAGATAACAGTAAAGTGCAAACCTTAGAGTATAAATATATATTTTTCTGGGAGGAATTAGAGCAGTATAACCAAGTATGCACTGTAAGCACAAGTATGCACAATACCTCGATTTTTCACCACGCGCAATCAGTGTCAGAACACTACGAAAGCGTTTTTTTATACCTGCGTACGATTGGCAAAAAAAAGGCGCGGAAGTGACACGCGTGCTCTAGGATGCCTCCCACTTCATTAAAAGACCATTGTACCTATATAATTTACTATTGTAGGTGAAGGCCCTACAGTTCGTTGGCCGGCGATAACGCTGCGCTGGGCCAAAGAGTCGCAAGTGGGAAATGTAGAGTATTGCGTGCCGTTCGAGGCTCCCGCCGCGGCCTGCCCTGGCTACGTGGGCGGGAAGGGCGCCTCCCTAGCGCTGCTTGCTTCCGTTCAGGACCAAATGGTACTTGCTTACTTGATAAAAATACAAAGAATATTCACCAAGTAACATGGATATAATCGTGCCTTCACATTTAATTATATTTATTCATGATTTAGTACCTACCTATCGACTTTTGTTTAGTTTGAAACCTTACATTAAATAGAATACAAAGCCATTTATTCCTTGAAGTATACAACACAACAAAAATGGTATAGTATAGGTGTAGATATAGAAAACAACTAGTATATAGGTCAAGGACACGCCAAGCTGAACACTGAACACTTTGAATTTGCGCCATTCCTTTCTAATGTACAATGAACAAGTAAATCGCAATGCATACGCAGTCAGTCTACCCTACCCGACAACCAATGCCATTGTAGGAGGTGTAGTTGTGATTGGTGTATTGCATCATGGAAAGGGTTCCGACTCAGCACAACACTCTCACAGAATACCAGCGCTGTTGAACTCGACAGGTCAACAGCGCTGGTATTCTACCAGCACTGGTCATCTGTGAGTGTGCACGTTACCAAGCAACAATATATCTGAAGTACCCTCAATAAAATAAAAATGAATGAAAGTAGGACGTAATGTACAGTGAGAGTGTATAATATAATTGTAGATATATAATTGCATTCATGAATTACTTTAATTATTATTATGAACACTGTAATCCCATAAGCCATGATAAAGAGTGAATAACAAACCGATAACATACCAAAATATTTGATCACTATGATAAAATATCATCGTGTTATTCACTCTACATAATATAAAATTTATGATGAGTAGATTCGCAGTGCAATATTGCGTTTTCAAATGCATCCAATGGCGGGTTGCCTTGTTTCATTTATACGGTGCCTATTTTGACAAAGTCAGAAATGGAAATGTGTACGAAATGCTATCCCAAACCCAAAATTTAAATTACAGAATTACAAAGTACCTCCTGGATATTGTATCACCACGCGGGCACTGGAAAAGCAACTCGAAGCTAATCCAGAGATAAGGGCCGCCATCTTGGATATTGAAGCAGCAACTGAGAACTACGATGAACATAACTTCAGGGAAAAATGCAATAAGTAAGCTATCTATATTATAATATGTAGCTAGTAATAGCTTTATTGATAGAAGATACTAATAACTTTAGTATTTAGGTTTGACTAAAAGGGAACTTGCTGAAGAAAAGACTTGACGAATGTAGTCTTTGACGAACAACAAATTTGACGAATGTCGTGGCTAAATATTTTTTTTGATAGAATCGAAAAATTTAAAAATATTAAATGCTCAAAAATATTCTCAAACAAATTTTATTATGGCTCGCTTTACTAAAACTATCACCAAAGCAGTGCAATCCAGTGATAACTTCACAAATAATACAATAATAATAACCTTTTTATGACGGCCTCGTAGCCTAGTTGGTAGTACATCTGCCTACGAAGCACAAGGTCGCGGGTTCGAATCCCGCCCAGGGCAAACATTCGTGTGATGAGCACTTGTGTTTGCCTTGTGTCTGGATGTTATATATTTATATATGTACGTATATCAGCTGTCTGACACCCATAGTATAGGCTCTGCCTAGTTTGGGGTCAGATGGCCGTGTGTGAGATGTCCCACATATTTATTATTATTATTATTTTATTTATCAGAGCTACGGAGTTGTTCGCGAAAACGGAAATAGTCAATGAAGTACGGGAACAAATCCTGTCCCAACTACACGAGCTTCGGAAGAAGGCGATTGAACAGAACTTAGGGCCAGAGCTCCGTTTTGCTGTGAGGTCTTCGGGTGAGAAACATACTTTTTATTTGCAAGTTTCAAGCATTTCGCGCTTTGCATACTTTAAAATGATTTGATTTTGACCATAATAGTTGGTAGGTAGTTTTGATCTATCCAGAAGTAGGTTAAACCAAGGTATTACTGGCCGCTATCAGTAACTGGCCACTTTGTAGTTTAATGCTCCGATATAAGATAAGAGAAGAGCGTTACAATCTTATATATATTCTTTTATAATAAGATTATAATATAACGTTGTAGATAAGGTTATGACGTTATAATCTTATTTCGGAGCATTAACATACCAAGTGGTCAGTTACTGATAGTGGACGGTGATAAAGCCTGACCAGAGGAATAAAAAACCTGCTAGGGGGCGCCATATGAATATATTGAGTTTAAGGCAATAAGTTCCCTTACAAAATTAGTTCCCTTGAAATTCCGCAATATGGCGAGGTTTTTTATTTTTCTGGTCGGGCTTTGCCTTGGTTTACCTTACTTGCAATAATTGCATGCTTGTAATGTTAGCTGAAAACAATACTTAAATTTTTAATAACCTGTATTTACAGTTTCTTGGCATATGAATATGAATAATTTGTATTTGTACATGGTCTGTTTAATAAAAATCCGGACATAAGTTCATTGACCTCTTTCTTCTCTTAAATGTTATTAAAAATTATGTAACGCCAAAATGTCTGGAAAGGTCACACACCCACCCCGCCTTCTACTACAGTATGCCAAATTACGTATTTTCCAATAGATTTATTGTATCTTTTGAAAAAAATGTGCGCATCGCATGCAGGTGTCAATAACCTTTTGTCCGGATTAATATGAAACAAACCATAGTATTAAATTATATTATCAACTAAGGCCTATTCACCCTGATTTCAGGGTAAGCTCGAGCCCCTCGGTGGGGACATAATATGAACTGTTAACAGAAAACAGATCTGAAGAGCGTGTCTTTATAAATATGACTAGCGACCCGCCCCGGCTCCGCACGGGAAAATGGTTATTGTGGGTTATCCTTAAGTATATTATGCATGTATTATACATTATAAACCTTCCTCTTGAATCACTCTATCTATTAAAAAAAACCGCATCAAAATCCGTTGCGTAGTTTTAAAGATTTAAGCATACATAGGGACATAGGGATATAGGGACATAGGGACAGAAAAAGCGACTTTGTTTTATACTATGTAGTGATTGTTAGAAATAGCTATAAATAAATATTAGTGATTGATTTCAAACTATTCATTTTCTACTTAATTCAGTCAAGTACCCAAATTTGTTTCCTTCTTCACTACATAGTATAAAACGAAGTCGCTTTCTCTGTCCCTATATCCCTATGTATGCTTAAATCTTTAAAACTACGCAACGATTTTGTTCCGTTTCCTTTTAATAGATAGTGTGATTTAAGAGGAAGGTTTATATGTATAATGGGCTCAATTCTGCGTGGCCGCTAAAATATCTAAATTTAAGTTGTTATGTCTCTTTCACTTTCTTAAGAACGAAAAGGGACAGGTGATTGCCAACCTACATTTAGACATGTCAAACTTCGATTTTACGCGTAATTTAGCCGGAATTTAAAAACATCCCGACTAAATTAAGCTGAACTTGACGGCTGCGCTGCTTATTTTAAATATCATTCATTCAAAATTAAATTCATTCATCTCCCCATCCTTTTCGATTCCCATATGAATGAAAGAGACCAACAACTTAAATTTATAGATTTTAGCGGCCACGGCGGAATTGAGCCCAATATCTGCATAATATACTTAGGGATAACCATTTTCCTGTGCGAAGCCGGGGCGGGTCGCTATTTCTACATATTTCTCGAATTCATGACTCTGTAATGATTGCAGCTGTGGGCGAGGACAGCGAAGCGTTGTCGGCGGCGGGTCAGAACGAGAGCATCCTGGGGTGCTCCGGCGACGCGGACGTGCTGCGCGGGGTGCGGCTCTGCTGGGGGTCCATGTTCGCATTCACCAGCGCGTACTACAGGCGGTCAGTCACATACACTGCCATTTTAACGCTTCCGCGGATTTGTAAAAATACTAGCGGCCAGCGGCTCTGTGAGCTGAAGCCTTCGTCAGTCAGTTAAAATAAATGAAACAAAAAAATATACATCGAATCTTCTCACAATTTAAATTTATTTAAATTGGTTAAGAAACTGATGTAGGAAAACTGCGGCAGCAGTAAACCTCGCAAGGTGACACTCCTCATAATACCATATATTTCTTAATTTACAAAATCTGACTAGAAAAGAATAATTATAATCGGTTTAAAAATCAACCTGAAGACAGAAGATAGAAGAAGAAGCGTTTTTGCCCAAGCTAAAAGAGCTCGGTTAAACCTTTACAAGGCAGTGGCCACTATATTGCCACCTTAATTTTAACCTTATTTATACCCTCAACATAAAGTAGAAAACGAATGCATTTTGTAAAATTGTTTTGCCTTTAAATTTGTATGTTATAGTCAGAACGGTCAGGCGTGCGTATGCGGCGGCGCCGTGGTGGTGCAGGCGCTGGTGCGGCCCCTTGCGGCCGGCGTCATGTTCACGCGGCACCCCGCCGCCGGGGACCCCGCGCGCCTGCTCATCACCGCCAACTACGGACTGGGAGAGGTCACTATGCTAAAGCCCGACCAGACAAATAACAAATCTCGCCATATTGCGGAATTTCAAAAGAACTAATTTTATAAGGGAAATTGTTGCCATAGTCGTAAAAATATACACGTGGCGCCCCCAGAGCAGGTTTCTTATTTCTTTGGTCAGGCTTTACTATGCTCTGTTTCATATCATCATCACAGAATACCAAATAGTAGTCCCTACAGAAGCTGCACTAGGCGACATCATTCATAAATAAAGGCTCCAGCAGACCGGATGCGTATGCGTTAGCGTATGCGTAGACGTGCACGTACCATTGAGTTGTAATGTATGGAATTGTATAAGACCTAACAGACCGCTTGCGTAGCGACACGTTCTGCTGGAGCCTTAAATTGCAACCCTAGCTCCGTTATAATAAAGTGCAATTCAGATCGCATGGCGCTAAGCGAAAAGAAGTAGTTGCTGCATCTCTCTCTCTCGCGTATTGCGCCACTCTACTAGCACGTTTAGGGAATGGGGAATTGGTCCGCAAAAGGCCCGAGACCGCTCGGCCGGGCGCGGTAGGTAGTTATAGCGCGCAAGTACATGAAGTGACGGAGGCCTATCATCATCATCATTTCAGCCGAAAGACGTCCACTGCTGGACAAAGGCCTCCCCCAAATATCTCCACTCCACGACGATGTTTCATATCAATCCGGACAATATATGGAATCCAAAACCGAATTCCGACAAGACACTGCTCCGATAAAATTCTACATGTGAAAACCTATTATTAGTTATAAGATGTTAACCAGATGTGCCCATGAGTTTTATGAAGCTGATGGTTTTCCGAAAAATAAATAAATAAAATTAATCAAAAAAAAACCTAACCTAACCTACCGAACTTGTCCGAGTTGTGTCTTGTCGGAGCAGAGTTTTGTCGGAGTTCGGTCATTAAACCCATAATATCATTAACAACTTTCTTTTCTTTCTTGAAAGTTATTATAAATAATGCAACGCCAAAATGTCTGGCAAGGTCACACGTCCACCCCGCCTTCTACTACGGTATGCCAAATTACGTATTTTGCAATAATTGCCTATAGTTTTATCGTATCGTTTGAAAAAAATGGGCGCATTGTATGCAAGCGTCAATGACCTTTTGTCCGGATTAATATGAAACAAACCATAGATACCATACTACCGACGTTGTCGGCCCTGCCACAGAATAAAAAAATCAAATGATTTTTATTGGAAGTAAGATTTTATAAATATTTTTTCGATATCAAATGAAGTTAATAAGCTTTGCTCAATGTGTGCGTACTGTGGAGAAGAACCCGCCGAAGAAACTCCACAGTATCGCGTCTTTTACTTGACTAGGAAATTGTAACTGTCCTATTTATTTCTGGTGTCAGTGAAGAATATTTGTATTGTATTGTATAGGATAAGGTCGGGTCAAGAGTACTCTAAACCAACGAGCATGTATGAGGAGATTAATGAATGTGGATGAAGCGAAAGAAGTATGTTTGGATCGTAGCAAGTAAAAGGAAGTGGTCTCTGCCTACCCCTCCGGGAAAGAGGCGTGAGTTTATGTATGTACGTATAGGATAGGGAGACTGGCTATAATACAGTCCTGATACTGATCACTATCAGCCTCGATGACTATAGCGCTCTATTTGCCTTTGCAGAGCGTAGTATCCGGGTCCGTGGAGCCCGACACAATAATAGTGTCGCGCGGGAAGGAGCTCGCTATCAGTAAGGTGGAGCTGGGTTCGAAGAAGCAGCGGATGACCGCAGTCGGCAGCGGCGTGGCGACAGAGGATGTGGGCGAGGAGGAACAGAAGCTGGCTTGTGTCAGCGAGGAGCAGGCGCTGCGGCTGGCGAGCATCGGAGTGGCGCAGGAGGAGGCCTGGGGCGCCGCAAGGGACATCGAGTGGGCCGTCACAGAGGTAAAGAGGCTACACGCGCTCAGTGTTAACTGAACAGTTTTATCTAATCGAAATTTCATTGCTATCAGAGAGTGTGCCTTCTGTACCTAGTACTATTATTTATTCTGTGGTTATGGTAAAGCCCGACCTAAGAAATAAGAAAGCTCGCCATATTGCGGAATTTCAATGGAACTAATTTTATAAGGCAAATTGTTGCCATAGTAGTAAAAATATACACGTGGCGCCCTCAGAGCAGGTTTCTTATTTCTTTGTTCAGGTTTTACGTCTTTATGTAATTATTTCCAAACTTAACAAGTGGTCAAGAAAAACAGTCAGTGTTCAACCCTACAGCATGTCATTCATTGATTCGTTCAATCCCAGAAAACCGCGAAGTTATCCTACTGTATGAACGTACGTACGTTTATACTGTGGTATAAGCCATTTGATACCCGAATAAAAAAAAATTTACGTAGTGTTGTGATGCAGGACTCGATATACCTGCTGCAAGCGCGGCCCATCACCTCGCTGGAGCGCTGGACGGAGGAGGAGCTGCTGCACGAGATGGACTCGCCCATCATGGCCGACGATGAACTGCTCACCTTCGCCAACACTGGAGAGGTATTCCTTCTCTCTCTAACAACCTCCGTGGTCGGGTGGTCAGAAGCTGACGATACTGAGGTTCCGTCCGGGTCCGAAACCCGGTGGGGATCCGTCGAACAAATACCACTTTGTGAGACTTTCCTTAGATTTTTTTTCCTTTCCTTATTTTATTAATTTACTAGCGACCTGCCCCGGCTCCGCACGGGAAAATGGTTATTGTGGGTTATCCTTCAGTATATTATGCATGTATTATACATATAAACCTTCCTCTTGAATCACTCTATCTATTAAAAAAAACCGCATCAAAATCCGTTGCGTAGTTTTAAAGATTTAAGCGTACAAAGGGACATAGGGACATAGGGACGGAGAAAGCGACTTTATTTTATACTATGTAGTGATGATACTTGCGATTGTTGGCGCTTATTAAATGATTAAATTTTAAATTCTATTGTTCATTGTGTTTCACTTTAGATGATATTTCATTGTTTTTAGTATTCATTTGTATTATTGTGAAATTAGAGTGTCACAATGGTGATGCTCATGCGAGCGAAACCGGTTGGGTTTTTCCCTTTAAATATTGTGAAACAAGTACAAGTGTTTTTAAAACTATGAATATATCCATATTATTTATTTACCTGTTTTTGTAGGTGATGCCGAAACCCGCAACGGCCTTGTCTTACGACTTTGTGTACTTCCCACTGCGATCTAGCATCAGCACGTTACTGAAGAGTAAAAGCAAGTTTGACAATAGCGTTATGCACACCCATCACAGAGCTATGCTCAATTTGTATAATGTAAGTGTTGTTTTGCTTACCTATGATGTAAAATGTGTTGTATACAATACCTGAGCCCTAGGTGTTAGGAACGAATATAAGGTACTCGAAGCAAAGTAGAAGCTAGGCCGCTTCCCAATCATGTGAATAAATGTGACCTTCCACGTGCAAAGGTTTTAGTATAAAGATAATATTTTTAGATTTTAATAGCTTATTAGTTGCTGATTACAGGGATATGCGTAACCCAATACCGACAGTAAGGTACCTTTGCATGTGGAACGTCACAAATGGATTCATTAAGCACAAGATGTCTGTACAATATTGTAAATAATACTTGCTGTATCCAATGACATGGCACAGGGCGGGCAGCAGAAAGAAATCTCAGTTAATATGCAGCTTGTCACATAGAAACAGGGCGTAATCTGTGTTACAGGGTATATATTACTCTGATATGGTACTTACTTATATAAATATTGGGCTCAATTCTGCCGTGGATGCTAAAATATCTAAATTTGAGTTGTTGGTCTCTTTCATTCATATGGGAATCGAAAATAATGGGAGAGAAATGAATTAAATTTTGAATGAATGATAATTAAAATAAGCAGCGCAGCTGTCAAATTCAGCTTAATTTAGTCGGGATGTTTCAAATGCCTGCTAAACTACACGTAAAATAGATGTTTGACGTCTCTAAATGTAGATTGGCAATCACCTGTCCCTTTTCGTTCTTAGAAACGTGAAAGGGATGTATGATTTTTAATTTTAAGAGCGTAATATGTACAATCGGGCCCATTGTATCTTCTTCCTCTGTGTCGGTCCTTAAGGTGCCCTTACACGAGGGCAATTCCGGGCAATAATTGCTCGGCAACACGAATGGAGCGATCTGGAGCAATAAGTGGAGCAATATGGAGCAATTTCAATAAATTGCGGCAATTGTTTCGGCGAATTGCTTTTAATTGCTCCAGATATTTCATATTGCTCAATGTCGCAGATACGAATTGCCGAATTTCCAATGGGCTTGGAAATTCCAGGCAATTTTTGTATGTATCTCGTTCGCACTTGTTTGTTTTGCGGCTTGCCGTCTTGCTTCCGCGGGGAGAGCGAGTGGTCGGGTGGAAGTAGGGCTCGATATCGCTCCATATCGCTCCATATCGCTTAATTTTGTATTGCCCTATATTGATGCTTGTCGCCGTTGCCGTAAATTGCCTGATGTGGTCGTGACGTCATAGTTGACGAGAATTGACTGGAATTGAGCAATTTTAGTTGCCCGTGTAAGCGCACCTTTAGGTAACTCTTGCCTGTTTTTGCGATTAAAAATATCACCTTTTTCAGTCCCTATACCGTCTCGCGCCCAAAAAGATAGACCTGACGGTTCGTATGATGGAGATGTCGATATACGGCCACAAGCTGATGGACGACCGCATCCTGAGCGTGGCGCAACATCGCCGCGCTCCCGGCTTTATCAACACATTGAAACAGATGAAAGCCACTCTCCTAGTACGTACAGTCTTTATAGCTTGAGCTCTATTTTATGTTATAGGTTTTTTATCTGTGGACGGAGTTGAGCTATCTGGGTGCTTATATACATATAAATGAGATAGACTGAGAGCTAGCGACCAAATTCTTCATGTCTTCAGCTGTATTGAGACTCCGTTAGCTACTTCCCTGAAGATCCTTTTCCTATAATCTTCGTGCTGGCAGGCCGCGGGCGGTGGGTGCGGGTGTAGCGGGGTGGGAAAAAAAAATGTGGGCTCAGCGACTTTAATTCTTTTTTCAAACAGTTGCTCTGTACTCTCTGTGCACCCAAAAAAAAATTTAAATCGATTGGATGGTGGGAAGGGGTTGCCAGCGTTAATTAAAAGTACCAAAATAATAATAATTTTAGTGTGGGCTCAGCTATATTGGCTTTTTTTCTGACGAGAGATTAATCAATATGTCAGCCCCAAAAAAATTGCGAATTTAATTAATTTAATTTTTTTAATTTTATTTTTTTTCGAATTTTTTTGGGGCTTGCATTTTGATTAATCTCGCGTCAGAAAAAAGCCAATACCTACAGCTGAGCCCACACAAAAATAATTATTATTTTGGTACTTTTAATTAACGCTGGCAACCCTTCCCACCACCCAATCGATTTAAATTTTTTTTTGGGTGCACAGGGAGTACAGAGCAACTGTTTGAAAAAAAAATTAAAGTCGCTGAGCCCACATTTTTTTTCTTTTTTTTCCCCACCCCACTACAACCGCACCCACCGCCCGCGGCCTGCCAGCACGAAGATTATAGGAAAAGGATCTTCAGGGAAGTAGCTAACGGAGTTCACAAATAAAGGATATTTGATTTGATTTGATTTGATTTGATTTGAGTCTCAATACAGCTGAAGACACATGAAGAATTTGGTCGCTAGCTCTTAGTGTAAGAGGTTATAATATAACATTCGCATTTTTGAAACACAGCTCGCTCGGTCTTCTTTTTTCAAATGGCCATGGATTAGAGTTTGATAAAAATCTAACGTTCACAAACAAAATACTCTGTTTCACAGGTAATCTAAGTTACTTGACAACATTAAAATACTAAGTCACAGATAATACATATAATACAAGTTACACACTAAGTCAAATACGAGTAAATAACTAAATCACTATTATGTTGTTCTAACTAAAGGTTAAAATGTAATTCTAGTTCCTCGCCACAACAAAATCGAGTATGGATGAGGCTATAAAAATAGTAAATGACGTCAAAATTGACACGGAGACATTAGATCCAATGGAGTTACTGGAGAGTATAGAGAAGGTGTTGCCGGTGATGAAACGCAGTTGTATGCTGCACTGTAAGACGTCGGGCGGCAGCACTAGCAGCCAGCTGGTGGCTATGATGGTGCTCGCCGAGGGAGGGGAAGGTAAGCTTGTAACACAGTACAACCAGTCACTTATCTTTATACAAACGTGCCGCTGTCGGTTTAAATGCGGCGCGCGCTGTCCCGCACACACTAGCATAAAATAAGAGGGAATAAGGCGGCGGCATCATTTTCACCTCATTTTCCATTTCTTCACCAAATTGTTCTGAGATACTGCATTTTCTTATAATGCAGTAATATTAGTTATCTTACCTACAAACATGCAGAGTTAGTTATGATATTAATAGCCATTGAATTATAGATTTCACAAGCGACCAGTGTGGCGAAATGAACATGCTTCTAAGTTCGGGCGGTGTTTTGTCTGCTGAAGTGCCGCAAGCGCTCGCTAAGATCACACGGCTCATCGGTGAGTCAGGAAAAGCTGACGAGTTCAAGGCACAAGAGCCTAAGAACGGTATGGACTGGCTCAAACTAAATATTCCGAATGTATATCACGAAATATGCACATTTTTGGAAGAACATGGGCACAGAGCTATCATGGAGGTGAGACTTTGATACGATAACGAGAATGTTTGGAATACGTACTTAAAATATACGAAGTGGAACATTATTTAGAATTGGCAATCGTTGCCTGACATAAATCAAGAGTTCTGTGTAGCAGACCCATCTTTTTATTTAACTATAACCCTTATGTTTCAGTTTGATCTGTACACTAAGCCCTGGGCCTTAGTTCCAGAAGAGATGATTGTGGTTTTACAAAACATGCCCGTTAGTAAAGAACAAACGCAAGCTTCCCCTACTGACGCTGAAATTATTGCCTCGTTAAAAACGCCAAGTAAACCTATGACGAGGTACGTTGTAATTGTTTTAATGCAAATTTGAAAATGACCTTTATCGCAATAGGCATAGGGATGTTGACTGGCTAGTCAAAAGAGATAATTTTTATGAAATGTTAAAAATAATATTTTGTATTAAAATTGAAAGGGAATACTAACTTATGACGCCACAAGCTTGTATTGTCGTTTTTGTAAATTTTTTATTTTGATTTTTACAATAACAAATCATAAAATTGGCAAAAATCGCCCCTACATAAGTTATACTAGAGGTACAGTAAGCAGCACATGCGGCTGGACACTCGTACTACGAAACTCGCTTCTACTGCTACGTAATAACGGCGCTCTCAAAGTCAATATGTCCAGCCGCATGTGCTGCTTACTGTACAATTTCAGATGTTTTATATGTGTAATTTAATTTATTTTGAATACAGTCAACATCCCTATTTTACTAGAAGTTCAAAGTATTTATTTTTACTTTAGGATATTTACATCACTTAGTTAAGTCGGTTACATATTCTTTTGTGGCGAGTTCAGAATTTTGGCTGTCTTCTGTGGAGAAGAACTCGCCGGAAGAAACTACACAGGCGTTGCATCTTTTCAAAATATTCAAATGTTGTCAGGCGAATTCTCCGCTGGGTGCTGCCTTTGTGCCGGCGCACGGTGCGGCACCGCGAGGCCACCAAGGCACAGGTGATACTGGCCGTGCACAAGATGCGCCTCGCGCTCATGCGCCTCGGCCACCTCATGGTCAAAACCTGGCACCTGCCTGACCCTGACGTCATATTCCACTTCCGTCTACACGAGCTAAGGGCCTATCTGCTCGAAAGAGACCCCGCACTATTGAAGAAGTGAGTAGAAAAAAATTCGTTGTTCTTTTTTAAACTGTTGATGCAGAGCTGACAAATGTACACAAGTTCATAAGTGCAGTCAGATAACGTGTTTTTATACTTTCAAATAACCTTTTTCCTAAAGGCTTGTTATTCTAATTTTTGTGTGTTACGAATACAGTGTAGAGACTCAACATTTAACTTCAAATGATATGTCCTGAATACTTTTGGAAAAAGGGTTAATTTAAAGTATAGAAGCACGTGATATGACTGGACTTATGTACGCGACCGTGTCTTCAAATTTTCACAGACTTTTTCTATGCTTTACACATCTAGAAATGTGGTTTTGTCCATGAGTTGAAATAAATTTGAATTTGTTCAGAGCAATGCAGCGGCGGCAGTACTTCCCGTCATGGTGCAAGCTGAAGTTCTTGGAGACTCACACGGGGTGGGTGGTGCCGCTGGCTCGTGCGGGCCCGCGCGTGCAGGCCGGCCCCGTGCGGCTCGAGGCCACGCCGGTCTGCAAGGGGGAGGTGCTCGCCCGCGCCTGCGTCGTCAGGGACCTGGCTGAGGTAACACTCTTGGAGACTCACACGGGGTGGGTGGTGCCGCTGGCTCGTGCGGGCCCGCGCGTGCAGGCCGGCCCCGTGCGGCTCGAGGCCACGCCGGTCTGCAAGGGGGAGGTGCTCGCCCGCGCCTGCGTCGTCAGGGACCTGGCTGAGGTAACACTCTTGGAGACTCACACGGGGTGGGTGGTGCCGCTGGCTCGTGCGGGCCCGCGCGTGCAGGCCGGCCCCGTGCGGCTCGAGGCCACGCCGGTCTGCAAGGGGGAGGTGCTCGCCCGCGCCTGCGTCGTCAGGGACCTGGCTGAGGTAACACTCTTGGAGACTCACACGGGGTGGGTGGTGCCGCTGGCGAGTGCGGGCCCGCGCGTGCAGGCCGGCCCCGTGCGGCTCGAGGCCACGCCGGTCTGCAAGGGGGAGGTGCTCGCCCGCGCCTGCGTCGTCAGGGACCTGGCTGAGGTAACACTCTTGGAGACTCACACGGGGTGGGTGGTGCCGCTGGCGAGTGCGGGCCCGCGCGTGCAGGCCGGCCCCGTGCGGCTCGAGGCCACGCCGGTCTGCAAGGGGGAGGTGCTCGCCCGCGCCTGCGTCGTCAGGGACCTGGCTGAGGTAACACTCTTGGAGACTCACACGGGGTGGGTGGTGCCGCTGGCGAGTGCGGGCCCGCGCGTGCAGGCCGGCCCCGTGCGGCTCGAGGCCACGCCGGTCTGCAAGGGGGAGGTGCTCGCCCGCGCCTGCGTCGTCAGGGACCTGGCTGAGGTAACACTCTTGGAGACTCACACGGGGTGGGTGGTGCCGCTGGCTCGTGCGGGCCCGCGCGTGCAGGCCGGCCCCGTGCGGCTCGAGGCCACGCCGGTCTGCAAGGGGGAGGTGCTCGCCCGCGCCTGCGTCGTCAGGGACCTGGCTGAGGTAACACTCTTGGAGACTCACACGGGGTGGGTGGTGCCGCTGGCGAGTGCGGGCCCGCGCGTGCAGGCCGGCCCCGTGCGGCTCGAGGCCACGCCGGTCTGCAAGGGGGAGGTGCTCGCCCGCGCCTGCGTCGTCAGGGACCTGGCTGAGGTAACACTCTTGGAGACTCACACGGGGTGGGTGGTGCCGCTGGCGAGTGCGGGCCCGCGCGTGCAGGCCGGCCCCGTGCGGCTCGAGGCCACGCCGGTCTGCAAGGGGGAGGTGCTCGCCCGCGCCTGCGTCGTCAGGGACCTGGCTGAGGTAACACTCTTGGAGACTCACACGGGGTGGGTGGTGCCGCTGGCGAGTGCGGGCCCGCGCGTGCAGGCCGGCCCCGTGCGGCTCGAGGCCACGCCGGTCTGCAAGGGGGAGGTGCTCGCCCGCGCCTGCGTCGTCAGGGACCTGGCTGAGGTAACACTCTTGGAGACTCACACGGGGTGGGTGGTGCCGCTGGCGAGTGCGGGCCTCTTAACACTCTTCACCAACCAAGGAGACTCTACTTGCGGAGGCTCGTCGTGGAGAAACTCGTGTTACCTTCCTAACCAATGCTCCGAGAAAAAGTACCAAAAGTCAGGGTGTTCTAAACTACTTTGCCCGCTGCACTCGCATCCGCTTTGTAATGTCGTTATATAAACTGAGATTGGAAGTCGTTACTAAAATATTTTATCAAGAAATAAAATATGTAAGAAGTTCAATTTTTCTATATGAGATCTTTAAATAGAGCGAAGTATTAAACCTTGTAACAATTTTCGATCAATAAAGTTTCGGTCAAAATACTATTAGGAAGTACGAAATGACGAGTTATTCAATTTGCATTTTCCAGATTGGTCAACTTCAAAGAGGAGACGTTCTGATTACACATTCAACAGACATCGGATGGTCACCATACTTTCCACTGATTTCCGGAATTGTCACAGAGCTAGGCGGATTGATATCGCACGGTATGTATTAACCTTACATATATTATTATATGTTGGTTGTACAGATCAGACAGTGCAATGCTGCACTCCAAGTTAAAAACGCAATTCGGCTTTTATTTTTATCTAAAGACTGACCAGAGAAATAAAAAACCTGCTCTGGAGGCGCCATGTGTATTTTTATGTTTATACAATTTCCAAAATTTAGTTTCATTGCAATTCCGCAATTTGGCGAGGTATTTAATTTTTCTGGTGGGGTTTTATTATTTTACAGTTTCGTGAAGATCTACCAGAACCAAATACCCTCATTTGTCTATCTGAAGCAAAATTGTACAATATAAAATAAAAGATAGAAAAAAAGCCGAACTGCGTTTTAAATTTGGACGGCAGAATGTAGGTGTTTGGTAGGTGTACAGGGGCACAACCGTCAGCGTTCCAAATCCCACCAAAACCCAAAGCTGACTGTTTGGAAGAGGCCATGTAGCCTATGAGGGTTGACTACAATAGATCCACCATGGGTCGCAGTGGTCTTGGGTATCTAGTGCCCTTCCCTCTCCATCCAAATCACAATTATAGTCAGGCCCGGCGCACTCCGCGCCAGAGCTCCAGAATGTAGGTACCTACGCGCCGGGCGGCTCCGAATACGGGGCCATTTAGTAGGAAAAAAAAAACGCGCGCGCTTGTGAAGACGCTATTATTTAGTTAGTCTGTGGTAATACGGACTCGCGGCGCGGTCTTAAGGTGCATTTTGTTTTAATACGAGCGCAATGACAAACGGTAGGCTATTATAGCCAGGGTCACGTTCGACGCGTTCAATGTAATTTGAACGTTAGTGGCGTAGTAGCTAGAATTAAACTCGCACGTTTGCTATCAGAGAGTGCGCCTTCTGTACCTAGTACTATTATTTATTCTGTGTGATGGTGTGCAGGGGCGGTGATCGCGCGCGAGTACGGCCTGCCCTGCCTGGTGGGGGCGGCGCACGCCACAGACATGTTCCGCACCGGCGACACCGTGCGCCTCTCCGCCACCCGCGGCCTCATAGAGACCGTCAGCCTGCTGCCAGAGGTAGAACAAGAGGAACAACTGGGCCAAAACGATGACGAACACACGGCGAGTCAAAACTGACCGGAATAAGACCTAGACCTCTAAGCTGATCTCTGCGGCCACAAAGTGCGACGTATCGACATTCCGAAATCCCTCCGTTTTCGAAGTCTCCTGCTAAGCTCGCCTGGTGAACAGATTTTCGCTTTACATCGTCTTATGCGCGAGTTTTATTTTATTTATTTGCGTTTTGCGTGCTTTATTTTCCCAACCCGCTTTAACTGATTAGTCTGATTACTACTTAGAATAGGTTGAGAGATTTTGTAAACATTAGACGCTATCTGTTTGTGGAGACATACACCCTGTAAATATTTAATCTAAAATGGAAATGGTATTGTATAGATTTTGAAAATAAAACAATCTCGAAAGTAATAATGTGTATATTTATCAAAACCAAACCCAAAACATTAAACATTACAAAACATATACATGACATCACAGAACAAGCACGATTCTGACAAGGTTCGGTATTGATATCGTATATTCCATCCAAGTGTGGAAGATAAAAAAAACTTTATGATGAATATGGATAGAATAGAATTCTATAAAATAGCGACCAAATTTTTTGGGAATTATTTAGGAAGTATGGAATAAGAATAATGGAAGCAGTATAATTATACCTAATGGAAATGATGGTCGCTTACCATCTTGGAAACTTTATGCTCCTAAAACCGCTTCGCTATCAATGAGGGTAGAAACTACGTACAATCTATCCTCACAGGAAAGCTGCTGGCTCATTTAAAACGCCGTATAATTTCCAATCTCATAATTTTTCAATTATTAGCCTTTGATCACTTGAATTTGTTTGAATTATCAAGGGAAAATGGATCTAGCTGTCATCTTTTTCTGGCGACAGCACCAGCAGCTCGTAGCTGTCGTAGTTGTAGGAGCGGCTGTGGATCACTACTTCACAGCAGTTGCTTGGCTCCAAAACAGCACCCACCTGCCAATATAAAGCAGTATCTTTTCAAGCAATTTGTAAGCTATTGGCCTCAAATCTGGCGTGGCCGCTCTTTAAATTTAAGTTGTTAGTCTCTTTCATTTATATGGGAATCGAAAAGGATGGGAGATAAATGAATTTAATTTTGAATTAATAATCTTCAAATTCAGCTTAATTTAGTCGGGATGTTTTTAAATGCCTGCTAAACTACGCGTAAAATCGATGTTCGATGTCTCTAAATGTAGGTTGACAATCAATTTGTCCCTTTTCGTTCTTAAAAATGTGAAAGGGACATATGATATTTAAATTTAAGTTAGAGCGTAATATGTAGAATCGGAGCCATTATTCACAAACAAAAGTAATTTTGCGAACCACATTTCGGGAATGAGCTTTCTTCAATAACATTTACCGTTGTTTGCCTTTTGAGCCGCTTACATTTCCAAAATCCTTTGGTCGCTGTTCGATAAAAAGCATGTGGGTGGTTTCTCATCGTATATCATTTCTAACGTTTCCGAAAGTTAGCAGAGCAGTATGGTCTAAGAAAAACAAGGTCTTGCATTCGGACCACGTGACTGGACACAAACCTACGTCATCATGCTGTTCATCCTTGTCGAATGCGTGTTAATAGACAAGGATGAACAACATGATGACGTAGTCTTGTGTCAACACGTCACGTGGTCCGAATGCAAGACCTTGTTTTCTTAGACCATGGTAGAGCAGAAAAAAGAGAGACAAAGGGGAGAGTAGTAATTCGTTTAGAGCACGTACAGTCTCCTGTAAAGAAATCGGACCCCCCTGTCTCGTAAGCACCGGGTAGTCACCGCTTATGACGGGGGGATCCGATTTCTTTGCAGGAGACGGTACCAGGTGGTGTCCGTGGTATTCGACGCGGCCCACGTGCACGCCCGGCGCCACGCTCACGGCGCGCACCGCCGTGGTGTGGGTCAGCCGAGCACACCAGCTGATCCACTCCACCGCCGCATTGCACAGCACCTACAAACGGGTAAGTAATAGAACAAATAACAACAATTGGCATATTATTTAAAAAATATACCAACGTTGTACATAATTTTGTTTTAAATAACCAACGCTAGTTATAATAAACGTTAGACATAAATTTAGAAAAAATAATGGTGAAACATATAATAATCGATTAGTATAAAATTAGAACATATAACAAACAATACGTATAATGTTTATGTGACATACAATTCAAAAGTTATAACGCACTAAAGAAATAATTTCAAAATGCATAATGTTTAAAACACATAAATTTAGAAAAAATAATGGTGAAACATATAATAATCGATTAGTATAAAATTAGAACATATAACAAACAATACGTATAATGTTTATGTGACATACAATTCAAAAGTTATAACGCACTAAAGAAATAATTTCAAAATGCATAATGTTTAAAACACATAACGCCTTACGCCTTATTATTTTGTGTTTCATTTCCCTGAAGCCCCTTTCAAATCAATAAGCAATCAAGCATATACGCTAGTAAACAAGCAAGCAAGCATGCAATCATGCATGCAGACAAGCAGGCGTGCTAGCAGGCATGCAAGCATACAAACATGCAAGTAAGTATGCAGGCAAGCATGCAAGCAAGCATGCAAGCAAGCATGCAAGCAAGCATGCAAGCAAGCATGCAGGCAAGCATGCATGCATACATGTCAACCTAACACGAAGGGTATGGCGGGAGAACTGGGCTCGCTCTGCTCGCCCAGCTCTCTTCCGCCATACCCTTCGAACCTATACTATCCGTGTCGGGGTGCGTAGAACTCCCGTGCTCGCTTCGCTCGCACCCGCCCTGACATTTATTTGTAGGTAGGCATCGGTTGTTTTGCCATTATTTAGGTCTTATGACTATTATTGTAGACGATTTTTATAGGTAACAAATTTATATTTATTGACTATTATATCTATCAAGTTTTATATCAAGTAGTGTTAGACGAGATGAATGTTTAGCTTATGATAATTATACCAAACATATTTTAAGTCAGATGATTTTTATACCTAAAAAAATATGGCAAGTGACTGTATGTCTATCGTTTGTTATAACTTATGAACGTTATTAAAATGAAAATATGCCAATCGTTGTTATACAAAATGCGACGCACCCCCTACAAACAACATAGAGCCTGACCAAAGAAATAAAAAAGCGGTTGTCTGTAAAGTCGGTTTACTGACGATAGTTGAAAGTGACAACGATTGTGCCTCTTTGTCGCTCGTTCCGCGCTCTCGCTTGCACTTCAAGCCTTAAATGGAACGCCTCAGCCGCGCGGTAACGCCGCATTGCGTCATGTTTTTTCGTACGTGCAGCCGGCTCCATCGAATTATCAAGACGTTGTCACATCAAAAAACTTGCTCTGGAGGCGCCACGTGTATATTTTTACGACTATGGCAACAACTTCCCTTATAAAATTAGTTCCATTTAAATTCCGCAATATGGCTTTTTAATTTCTTTGGTCGGGCTTCGTAACTTTTTTTATGCACGTCAAAATTAATGGCAACATTCATAATGAAACTTTGAATGTGTTTTTAATTAAAGGCCTGAGCAGTGAAAAAAAAACGCGTGCTGAGTACATTCATCATACATACAGAATACATTCTAGAGAAAACATATATCAAAGACAAGATAGATGGATAAAGCTAACAGCTGAGCTTCAGCTGAGTATGTATGTATAAGTCATCTATAGGCTTCCAGGCGACCTACTACAACCTATGTTAAAAGAAAGGAGCAAGGATGGTGGGAGTAAGGACGAGTACTGGGACGTGGTTGTGGTATTTTATTTAAAGTTAAGTATAGGACTTACCTGATATTTAGTACAGTTCAGTACGACCCCTTTAGAGTATATGAGGCAACAGTGTTTCGATGGCACCAGAGCCCCTGGTAAGACTTCAGAACTGAAAATGCCATAATTTTTTTTTAATAATTTTATTAGTATATAGGTACTTATTGCTGGGTAGAGGTCTCTAGTAATTATTTTTTAACAGCCTCCAACAGTAAAAATCTCGCTTCATTTTTTTTATTCTTTCGGAAAAAAAAAACATACTCCATTTACCAACTCAAAGTTTTAAGGTGTTTTGAATTTCACAAAACGTAAAACTCCACAAATTCGAGGTATTTTCTGTTATTTCGAATTTTTAAAAACGTCTGCGCCAAGCTCCCTCAGCGATAAATTCCACATACGCAAAACACCAGGGGAAGTAACCTAACCAGCCTGAATTTTATCTAAAGCATGAAGGGGATAGTTTTATTTGTAAGGTAGTAAATGTCGATTGAATAATTCAGTAGCAAAAGTCCGGTTGCAAATCCGGTTGACCGAACTAGCACAACTTTTTAGTAGCACAAATGTCTCACTTATGCGTAGTTCGTGCCACCCAAATGAGTTCATCGTCATATTTTCCGGCGGACACTGCTCCACTTGGCACCGCTCCGTATGCGCTCATCACCCAAACCGGGCCCTTTCTCTCCCATGCTAAAACAATCATAATAATGAATGAATGGAGAATTACATGAATGAAAGAAAAGCGTCGGTGGCCAAGTGGCCGCTGAATTTCATTCGGAAGTTCGCGGGTTCCAGACTCGGCACGTGTTTCCGATTTCGAATCATATGTACGTTCATTGGACACTCATAAGGTAAAATGAAAACATCGTGATGAAACATGCACACACCTGCGAAGTAATTCAAAGGTAGCGTGTGTAGTTGTCGTTGACCAACCCGCACTGGACCAGCGTGGTCGACTTAGGCCTATTCACCCTGATTTTAGGGTAGGCTCGAGCTCCTCGATGGGGACATATATATAAATAAACATAAGAATAGTAAGTACGAGTATTAACCATATAGAATCTATAATTTCAAACCTTTTTTCAGTATTTTTGTACCAACCTGTCATTAGTGCACTGTACTTTTGTTCCCAGAAAATATTCAAGTGCCTCTTGTATCGGTTCCAGTCCTTCATTCCGGACCATACTTTAGTTTTTAAATAGTTCCAGCAACTAAAATACCAGACATGACTTTTATAGTTCATTGTAGTTAAACAAATTCAGCAAAAATAGACTTCGACATATTTAATTTTAAAAAGTAGTCATTTTTATTATTTATACCTGGTCGTTATTCCTCATAGACCTTAGTCGACGAATTCTAACAAACCACACACCGAAAAGCTTAAAGTTATTGATTGATCAAATATGTAGAGTCAGTTTGATAATTATCAAACTAATAAATACTTATTTATACGAGATATTACCCCATAACAAGATTTCAGTCGCAATGACTCTTATATTTGTTTATAGTATAAGGACTCCAAAGCTAATAAGTTCTAAGTTGTCCTCCTTAAAATGAATAGTACTCGTATAACTCACGAGATATGAAGTGGTGTATCGTCGTTGGCTCCCGGGCTTAAAGTTTCAGTTTCTTTAAACTGAAATAAATAAAAAGGCGAGTGAGATGCTAAACTAAAGCCTCTAAGGCCTAAGATTGGCTATTATCGGATTTTTAAATAACGCAGTCTAGGGTTTGAAAGAACAAAGACATAACGAAACGAAACTGAAGTTGGTTTTCGAAAGGATTACTCTAAAATTTTCTGATGCTTTCACTTTCTCTGTGATACCCACCACAGCCATAAGCCAGTGCGACCATTTATTGAACATATCCGATATATCGAGCATTTCTCTCTGGCATTGTAAATATGACTGTGTTTCGTTGATCTCTCGTTGTGTTCCGGTTTTCTGAAACAATTAACATGATAATGATAATTTTTTTTAGAAGAAGCTTAAATAACTCTACAAGAATACACAACATTTTTTGGTGTTAAATAACGTAATTATAATTGATCATTCACCTCTTTTTTCTTATATCGTTGTTCGAGGCGCAGAGTGAGCTGCACACTAAATTTCAAATATTGTCGCCATTGTAAAGCTTCAGTCGTTACCCTTTTCTTGTATGTCGTCCATTCCTCAAACGCTACATCTGAAATATTTTAAAAAATAATACCAAGCGTCTGTGGGTATGTTACTAAAGGATCGCAAGTAAGATTAATATAACCTTGAGGTATCGAGGGCGCGTAAGTACGTTCAGCAAGTGCGTAGTCGAAATTGTCTTGTAGCCAGTCGCGCCAGGCCTGGACGTTCCACGTCAGGCTGAGGATCATTGCAAACAGGTCTGACATTTGACCCGACGTCATCAACGGCACTGAAATGGTGCGTAAGAATGTAAAACTGCATTAGAAAATGGTTTAATTTTATCGAAACTGATCAAGGTGCTCAATGTAACAGGATATCTTACGTTGATTTAGTGAAGGTTTCCTTTTGTGGCCACTGTGGCGATGAGGCATGTAGAATTGAGAGGGTGTGGGTATCACATCTCGGACTTGGGAGTGCTTTGCTGCGAATAATGTCCAAGGAGTCTGCGGGTGACGTGGCTTTGAAAGCGCGCTACTAAGAAAGCTTGTTGGCAGTACAGAGCTCGTTTCAAATGTGTTTTCTAAGCTTGTTGAGGGCCTTTGCATCTGCAACGCATTGTTTGTTGAGTCTTGCGTGAATTCAGCTGAGACACATGACATCTGACCCATCGTCGAGAACTCTGCCGCTAGTTGCGAACCGGGGGTTACTGGAGGAAAAAAGAAGGCGTAATTAATTTAAATTATCCTACAAAACAAGTCAACTATCAAAGGTCTGTCTGTAACCCTTTACAGTTATTAAAAACTGATTATGAAATCTTAATTATAGGTATTAAGGTTTGAGACCCTCTTTCATAACTAGTGAAAAAGGAATGACTGCTTTTCCACCAGAGGTCTGCTAAGAAGATGACTGATGTTCGAAGAGAAAAATCATCAATATTATCACTTCAGCGAAGCCCAGAATATGAAGTGACACTCAAATCATTAAATCATCTCAGCCGAAAGACGTCCACTGCTGGTCAAAGGCCCTCCCCAAGGATCTCCACAATGATCGGTTCTGCGCTGATCGCATCCAGCGGCTTCCCGCGACCCTCACCAGATCATCGCTCCACCTCGTGGGGGGCCTGCCCACACTACGACTTCCGGCGCGCGGCCACCATTCAAGAACCTTTCCGTCCCAACGGCCGTCGGTTCTACGCGCAATGTGCCAAGCCCATTGCCACTAAATGAAGTGACACTATTGGTAATCGCCGGGTTAGTACTATTATTTTCTTCTGTGGTATCGCTCATATTCCTATGGTGTAAAAACGGTATCGGTGTTTTTAATATTAGGGTTCTAATGTCCAAAACGAACCTTTGCGTTGGCGGAGCGGCGTCGGGCTGAAGGGGCGCGAGGGTTTGAAGTGCTGCTCAGCTTGGACTACGTAGCTAGCGGTGCTGGCTGCAGAGGGGCATAACGACTTGGTCGCCGGGCACGGCAGGCTCGGACCGTCTTGCATGTTCGTTGCCATTGTAGGACACTGGATACCAAAACAAGACAATTTAGGTATATAGTATTTTAAGTCTTCTCTTCAGTCGTCACACTACTGCCAAGAGTGTAACAACGAAGAATTTTTGAACGTGCCGTCAAACAGGTTTAACCCCAAATTGTAGGAAATCCAATACCAGATTGGACATATCTACTGATCATACTAAGATCATATCTGACATAATACCTGCACGGCATCTTTCAATTGTCAGCTTAGTTCAGAATAATATTTTGTTGGTTCTTTTTGCGTTCATTCTAGTTTCGAAACTTTTTACTTGGACTTCGAAGATATAAAAACATTACCAAAAAATGTAGTACTAAAAGGGTACTTATTACCAATTTTTTGTATACAGAAGGCGGTTGTTCTTTTCATAAGGTTGATTTGATTATAATTACTTCTTTGAAGTCGACTTGCATGCCAGGTGTAAAGATGCCGGGCTGCTCTATGAGCCGGCCTTGGCTGCAAGTGCAGCGAGGTCGCGCGACGCGGCGCAGGATCTCCTCGGCCCACAGCTCGCATTGGATGAACACACTCTTCATGCATTTACACACCTTGATTATCTCTGGGAAATGACAATGACGTGAACATCGCAGTTTGGGCTGAGATAAACTACAGTCACAGAAGTACGAGTATTTATAATAGTGCCCGAACAAAAGGGATATTAAACTCCCCGCATGAAAACGCTTTCCCTGCTCGATACAGCTCACTGGGGCGCTGCGCCGCAACTAGGGCACTAGAGGAATACTCTACTCCAAAGAACCGAAGCCGTCTAAAATTTTATAACAAAACTGCTAAACGTACCTATATGAGAATCAAAGGAAAATGGTCTTTATGTTTCGAGTACCATGCAACAGCACCCGGCAGAGTCCGGCGGTGGCAGTGCGAGGGTGGGGGCTATACGAGTATGGCGAGGGACTCGTTTTGGTGCAGGGAGATGAATGTCTCTTCTGTACGGGTAGTTGGTACTAAGCACTACTATTATTATGACTAGGTTGAAAAAGGGCAAAAGTACAAAGCAAGTTCCTCTACATCTAGCAGCTGTCATGTCAGTCAGTTACTCGTATACCTACCTAAATCAAATAGGTCAATAGGAGCGAAATGTTCACTTTCACCAGTTACTTACGTGGATGTAATAAATGAACGGCCAAGTAATTAGCGACATCACCGATGACCTCTGTAGAAAATTAAAATCAAGTTATTTATTTATTAAATTATTAAAAAAGGACCTTTTCATAACGTAATTAATACTCTAACCTTCATACAAGATTCAATTACTGGTATTTAGGAAAATTATTCATTTAAACACTAATAATAATAGGTACACGACTTCTTTACGTTTACTAATCTTTTTCGGGTCATACCAAAAGGTTTAGTTTAACTGTGTGAAACGTCTGTTTCCAAAATTTTTCTTTTTTATTTACTGTTTTTATACTTAGCTCATCTTTAAATTTGTTTAGTATTCTTTACCTGCCATCACTTTATTCATTACGGATGCCATTGTATTGTTAAGTTTAATTTGTATTTTCCTGGCTACAACTGGGTCCGCGCCTGTTTCATTTTGTATTTCTGCCAGCGTTTTCCCATGCAGTCTGAAATTATTAACAGAATAAATCAATTTGACTTCTATCGAGTGATTAATTATGGACCCCTCCATTTTTATCCCCATATCTACCGTATACCCGTGTTGAGTTTCAAATAAAGAATAGCTGGAATATATTACATAGGTACTCTGATAAAACTTTGAGTAGAGCTCTCAGCAGCTTATAGATCTCCTCGACAAGGTATTCATTTGCGAACTCTTAAAATTATGCAATTTTTAGAAGGTAGAAATAATCGTCCGGCATTCGAGGCTTGTGGCCGTCTGACTGGCAGCAGCCGTGAAATTCAAACATTTTTTTTTTATATTACCTAAATATCTGAAATGCGCGAAAAGACTGCCAGTAAGAAAGCGGCGAGCAAGCAGGACACATACTTGCCACAGTGCCTACGTCACAAGAACCGACGCGACGCTGGTTGCATTCGGTAGCGAAAGACCAGTCGTTTTGGATCCTTGGGAGGACCCTGTCATTTGTACAGCGGCCCTAACCAATAAGTCACAGACGCTTTTAAAGTGAAGGTAGGTGAATACGAACAGCTCGGTTCCATCAAAGAATGATTTTCTTTCTCGTCCGTGTCGCAAAATCATGGTGTCCGGAGTTTCTTCCATCCGTTCTATTAATTTTTTCAATGCGTCTTTCTTCTCGGCTGCATATAAATAAAGTCGAAGTTATAATGATTGCTTGTGATTGCTGCCTAACAAATGCTAAGTGGCGCCGTCACACTTTAAAATATAATAACTCGGAAAATAATCAATTTTTCATAAATCTGGACGACAAGATTAGAGACGGGGCCCTGTAGAATACTTATATAGAAGCCATTAACTTTATTTATTATACCCATAGAGGTCGGTTTTTTTATTATACCTCGCTGTTAGTTTGAGATAGGAAGATAGTGAAAAACGGCCACTTTTCGCAATTTTTATATCTAAAACTACATTGAACTATAATAGACATATGAACTTGTGATAGCTACTTACAGACGTACCTACTATATTTATATCCTTTTGAAAAAAAAAAATATTTCCCGAGTTATTACATTTTTAAGGATGGCGGCGCCACTTAGCTTAAATAAGTAGATTCAATCAGAAAAGAGTTCAAAGAATCTATTTTTTATGTTTTGGATATTAACCTACATGTAGTATGTTATGTATTACTTAGTTAAGTCAAAACATGGTCTGGTGAGAGTGGTGAGTTAAACTACTTGGCTAGTGAAAATAAAATAACACAATCATTTACCTTGGGCGACCAGGTATGAAGTTAGCAGTATCGCTTGCTGATTGATTACAACTGCGAAAGATAGGTAATAGGCAAATTCGATTAAGTACATACTTTCATAAGTTATCTTGTATGTAGGTACAGTTACCTAAAAATATAGGAAAATGCTTACATTTCAAAATGCTAGTTGTATATCCTTCTAATGGAATGTCACTCATTAAATCAGTCATTTCTTTTTCTATTGTAGCTTGCAAAGTCTTGTCTGTTTTCCCAATTTTGTCTTCGTATGATGTTAAACCCCTTAAGCTGTAATAAAATTGATACTTAAGATAAATGACTAGGGTGGTGGTCAGAGCCGGATTTAAACATAGTGCCGCCCTGGACACTGAAGAAAATGCCGGCCCATTACACTTTTTTTTTTAATTGACCTATGCTTGAGTCGAAAAGGTACGAAGGATCAAGCTTCACCGGACCTGACCCATCACATGCGCGGCTGCCGCACGAGTCAGTTCGATGGTTTACTACAGCGTAAAATCGTTACGCAGCGTATTAGGCCGGGAGATGATGACAGAAATTTTTAGGTCATTTGTTACAGTATGGCGGTTTTACAGGGGTCTTAGTACGTAATGACAAAAAGAAAAATGATGGTCATAGCGTTGGTACTGGCGGCCCAATCGCGAAAAAAAAAAATGCAGATTTTCGGCGGTATGGCGACCATTTGGATCCGTCCGAAAAGTATGGCATGGTGATTTTCGTAAATGACTGCACGAAGATGATCAAACTGTGCAAAAATGACCCTGGTACAAATGGTTGAATTTTTAATTTATAAGTCGGTATGGCGGGCTGTAAGTCACACCGGAGAAGTATGGCATGACACTGTCGTCTAGTTATTTTGTACGGGCTATCGGAAAATAATAAAATTTTCGTGGTAGGTACAAATCGTTTGACTTTCGTAATTTATCCGACTAGTTCACTAACGCCCACGCGATTGGGCCGCCAGTACCAGCGCTATGACTATCATTTTTCTTTTTGTCATTGCGTACTAAGACCCCTGTTAAACCGCCATACTGTAACAAATGACCTAAAAATTTCTGTCATCATCTCCCGGCCTATATGGCCCACCTAACAAAGGAGGTGTAGAGTGCGTGTGCTAGGTCCCAACCTAAGCAATTTCTTCAGGATTTGGTTCAAAGTGCTTAGAGAGTACCTAAACATATAAAAGTCCCCGCCTCTAGAAGCCCCAAAAAGTTTGCCGCCCTGGGCACTCCAGGGATAGTGGTGGTCTTAAAGTAAATAAATGGAAAGGAAGAAAGATACTTACTATTCAGCTGCATCTTTATGGCTTATAATATTTTGTACCATTTCTTTGTCACCGGCGTTCTCCATCTCAGTCAAGAGATCAATAAAAGCATCAATTTTAGGTTCTGAAATGTTAGTTTTGATTTAAATATAACTTACAAAACTATTCAAACGTATGTTTGTGTTAGAAAAATTAAGCTTCGGAAAGCAAGTAAGGTAAAGTATTAACCAGAAATGTACCGAAAGAAGTATCTACGTTAATAAAAAATTTGTTTACCTGGCGTTAAAACGCGTCCTGACAAGTAAGACGCAGCTATTCTAGCGAGTTCTGAAAAAGAAACATATTGAATCAATTAATTGGTAAATATTTATCAGGTATTGTTCACTAACAAACAACGGTTGGTTAGAAGCGCGTATGATATAATTTGCAGTATGAAAACAAATGTCAAAATATTTGCGGCTTTTTCAACAGCTAATGTGCTACGGAGCTATGCTGCGAGGATGTGATAGCTAAGCTGTGTAACTACGTGACCGTTTCCACTGATGCTTTGCTATGTAGCGGAGCGAGTGAGATGTTCTATGAAGATGCGTCGGATGTCGCATGCGAGGAAGATGTGCAGCTATGCGATGATTGCGATGTATCGATAGTAGGGAAGCAGCGAGGGCATTCCTTAGAACGCATCCATAGCACGCATCGCACCACCACCGGTTGTGCTAAGCTATGTGGACCAATGAATTTGATTGAAAAGCAGCCTCTGGTGGAAAAGCACCCTAAACATCATATCTCGGAACTGAATTAAATTGTCGACGTCATCTCTATAGTAGCTTCATGCATCGGTGAGTGATAAGTAGGTACATAAAAACAATTTTTGTAGAGTATTCTGGAAAATGATTAGAGAGTATTGACAATCGTAATATTCACGATTTACCTTTCATGGTGCTAGCTAACTTCCTCGGAATTGTTTGTGTTCTGAGACAATCATCAAGCTTTTTGCCAATCTCCCGCGCTAATTTGGTATGAGAATCTCGTGCGGATAAAGTTTTTTCAAGTTTCAATCTGTATTTACAAAAAGTACGATGAATATTGGCTGTTTATTATAAATGCGAAAGTGTGTTTGACTTGATTTTCGGCATAGAGTTAGTTGAAAAGATGGAGAGTAACATATCCATAGGTTTTACCGCTGGAAAATACCTCATTCCTACGGGAAAATCTGTTAGTGCCGGCGGAAAGCTAGTTTTTATATTTACGGAACAAATTATCGCGTAAAGACCCGTAAATATACTTACAAAATAATGAAAATTGGTGTCCACGGACACCACTTCTATAACGTTTATCTTTTACGTTTTTCTTCTCGCCGTACATTCCGCCCGCCTATCGGCTCCCACTGCTGCCATGTTGGCAAACATAATGTATTCGAGGTGTCTTATCGGGTACTTTTACGCAAGTGGTAAAACAACAATGCCTAGCAAAAAATGTATATTCATAATATTTAAGTAAAAGATGTTTACCTTTGAGCAGCGTAGAAGGAGGTCTCTGTTTCACCGTCTTCATCAACAAGAAGTTCATTGCCTTTTTTTTGCATTGCATCTATTAGGGCATCTTTGACGGCAGCACTGTAAGCTAGAGATGAGATATGTAATTAAATTAGATTTTGACTCTTGTGGTAAAAGACAGTTGTTGGTTAATAAAAAATCTAGGAGAAAACATTGAATCAATGATTGGGACTCATCCCGTTAGACTTACCACAACAACTACGTGATAAAACATAGTACTTGTTTAATTGTAATAATAAATTTGATTCAAAGCATTCAGATCCAAAAACTTTCTTTACTTGATTTATACTTACTTTGTTGAATAAAGTGTTCAGCAAGTGGACGAGCGGATTCAATTATGACATCTGAAAAACAAATTTAATACTCGTATGAATAAAACTTATTAACAAAAAATTAAACTGCCAATGCAAAAAAACTCATACTGTCCGTCTGTTTGTTACGCTTGTTACCTAGAAACCACTGATACTGATTTTGATGAAACTTGGTACAGAGATAGAATACCTAGACCTTGAGGAAGGGTATAAGGCTACCTTTTACAGAGGGAAAATAAATAGTTCCCACAGGAATATCTACATTCAGACATCCCCTGTTTTCTGTTTATTTTTTCAAGTTCATATTGTACTAAGTATACCCCTTCCAGTAAAAAAATATTTATAGGGGCCATAAACTGTATTTATTACAGTCTGCTGTAGTTACAGATAAAAGAGTTGCTAAAGACGGCCACTCTTGGTAAATTTTCTATTTGTAATTAAATCGAACTCAAACTAACAAAATTGATGACTTTTAAATATATCCTAAACCATCAAATCCTTACTCAGCGAGTAATTAATTTTTATCGAATGTCAGCCAGCGCCACTATCAGTCAGGGAGCCCCTTATACTCGTAATGAGGCGAGTTTCGTCACTCACTCACCATTCATGGCGTCGCGCAAGGCTGCTGAAGTAGCGCTATCCACAACCATTGCCAGCTTACGCTCGAACTTTCTCGCCAGTTTCTCCGTTTCAGCCGAGTCACGGATCGCTTTATCCACATCGACGCTGTCTTTAACTAAACTGATAAAAAAAAACAGTCAAACTTAAAAAAATGCCCCCTTTTAGTGTTCCCTGATATAATAGCTCTATTTTAAATATTTGTACATAAGTCGTTTTACCGAGCATGATATTTTTCATAGGTAAATGATGATTTTTAGTGCCGATTAATGAAATTATTAAAAATAAAGATTCTGTAGATTTTGTGGCACCATTTTCAAAAGGTAATAAAAAATACTACACGACTTATCTTGTCTTAGACCAAAACATTGTAACTTACACATCAGCAGCTGATGCACTTGAGAGCGCAATTTGACTTTGTCTATGAAATAGTTCTCTTCCCAATTTCTGCAACTCTTCTATCAGTAGCTTTTTTGCATCTTCGTGTTCTTTATCTTGAACTAAAAGATAGAGATATTACATTAATCAACACTTTTACTTCAATTATGATGCCAAATTAAAATTAAGTTATCTTACCTCCTTTCCTGTCGCCAGCTGTAAAACATTCACAATTAATATCAGATCAAATATGATGAAATATAAAAAGTATTAATGCCTTAAAACAAGATAACCTATTCAACAAATTTTATCGATCCATACCATGATTGTATACAAGTCTTATTCCTCCACGAAATAAGTTCTAAGAGCAGTTACATAAAATAGTGAATAACATCCTCAGGCAAATATTATACCTGATCTTATTAAACTTACTTAACTACATCACGGAGTATCATGTGGGATTTATTTAACTTTTTTGAAACTTTGTGGTTCCTAAAGTTTGTAAAAAGTAATTGATAATTTATTTAAGTTTATTACGCACATGCAACTCTTTTTCTTATTTCAGAGAGTCTTCTAGCACGTTCGTCTTCCGGACTGAAAAAAGAAAAAAACCTGAAGACGAATATCATAATACATTACAGAAATCATTACTGCATATTATAAACTTTGGGCTATTCAGCAGAATTGTATTGTGCTTTTACAGCAAATATTTCTTTTACGGTGGCCGGTAATAATATGTTTAAAGCGATTGTATTGTAGAACTAATAATTAGCAAATTACGCTTGAAGTTTATTTGATGTAATAGATTCAACCAAATTCGTCATCATCATGTCGTATGGCGACAATCAGCGCTAATAGTCTGGTGAGATTTAGATGTAGCGTGCCTTCTTTTTGAGTCGTTAGCAAACCTAGATATTAGGTCCTTACATATGAAATTGCCGTTCAGTATCAAAAAAGTGAAACAAGTTTTTTTTAATGAAATTATTATTTAATCAATCGAAGTATGCGCCGTTGTTATCGATACACTTCCGCCATTTTATAGGCAGATCATTGATACCTTTGGAAAAAAAATCCTGGGAGCGAGAGTCTATGAACTGTTTGAAGGCGGTTTTGACTGCCTCATCAGATTTGAAATTTTTTCCTTGCAAAAAGTTATCCAAATTTTGAAAAAAGTGGTAATCGGTTGGGGCAAGATCTGGAGAGTATGGTGGGTGACACAGATCTTGCCCCAACCGATTACCACTTTTCAATGATCTGCCTATAAAATGGCGGAAGTGTATCGATAACAACGGCGCATACTTCGATTGATTAAATAATAATTTCATTAAAAAAACTTGTTTCACTTTTTTGATACTGAACGGCAATTTCATATGTAAGGACCTAATAGTCTCGGCCCAAATAGCGTCGTCAGTAGCCTTGTACAGTAATGAATCAAACTGCAGCAGCTGTTAATGATGAAAATAACCACCTTTTCTTAAGGCAGTCCTTCCTACTATTGTAACAATAGTCATAATTGTGTACTAAAAAATTTGATACTAACCCACCCAAACCACCAGCGCCAAGACCTCCGGCGCCGAGACCTCCGGCACCGGCACCATCGGCGCCGAGACCTCCAGCGCCTAGTCCTCCGGCGCCAAGACCACCGGCGCCAAGACCGCCAGCTCCAAGACCTCCGGCGCCAAGCCCTCCGGCACCAAGTCCTCCAGCGCCAAGACCTCCGGCGCCAAGCCCTCCCGCGGTACCAAGACCTCCAGCACCATCAGCTCCAGCACCTGCCGCTCCTAGCCCCCCAGCCCCAGCACCAGCGGCTCCTAGTCCTCCGGCGCCTTCAGCTCCCATTCCTCCAGCACCAGCGGCTCCAGGACCGCCAGCTCCAGCACCATCAGCACCAAGACCTCCTGCGCCAGCGGCACCAAGACCTCCTGCACCAGCAGCACCGAGCCCTCCTGCACCGAGTCCTCCTGCACCGAGTCCTCCTGCACCGAGCCCTCCTGCACCGAGTCCTCCTGCACCGAGTCCTCCTGCACCGAGTCCGCCTGCACCGAGTCCTCCTGCACCGAGACCTCCTGCACCGAGACCTCCTGCACCATCAGCACCTTCGCCAGCCCTAGCAAAACCAGGGCCAAGTCCTCCAGCACCATAAGATGCTCCAAGTCCACCAGCTCCCGCAGCACCCGGTCCTCCTGCGCCAGCGGCACCAAGTCCACCAGCCCCAGCACCAGCAGCACCAAGTCCCCCGGCACCATCAGCACCTAGTCCTCCTGCACCAGCGGCACCAAGTCCACCAGCGGCACCTAGCCCTCCTGCACCAGCAGCACCAAGTCCACCAGCCCCAGCGGCACCAAGACCACCAGCGCCAGCGGCACCAAGCCCACCAGCTCCCGCACCAAGACCACCAGCTCCCGCACCAAGACCACCAGCCCCCGCACCAAGTCCACCAGCTCCAGCACCAAGTCCACCAGCATCAGCACCAAGTCCACCAGCTCCAGCACCAAGTCCACCAGCCCCAGCGGCACCAATACCACCAGCCCCCGCACCAAGTCCACCAGCATCAGCACCAACTCCACCAGCCCCGGCACCAAGTCCACCAGCCCCAGCACCAAGCCCTCCAGGACCAGCGGCTCCAGCTCCAGCAGCGCCTAGTCCTGCTCCAGCTCCACCGGCACCAGCACCAGCAGCGCCCATACCAGCTGCTCCAGCAGCAACGGGATCAATGCCAAGAGCACCAGCTAATCCAGTGCTAAACCCTGGAGCGCCGGCAACACCAGGAACTTTTCCACTGGCTCCAGGAGTGTATGCTGCTGCACCGGCGGGTGGCACGTAGCCGCCTGCAATTCACAATCATCATTTTGACACATAAGACGCAAATGTAAAAAAACACACGGAAAAAGCAAGAAAACAAGTACTCCGGACTTATTCGTCGCTATTTTTTGCATTCTAACAGATTCCAAAAGTAGGCATCATGGTCATTCCTATCTCTATTTGAAATAGACAGATGCAAAACGTTTTAGAAGTTACTTAAATTTGCTAATCCGATTTTCTTTTTGTATTGGCTTACGCTTGTATCGAAAAGGTACAACCAATTAAGCTTCACTGGACTTGGGGGGGGAGCGGAAGGCTCTACCACATAATAGTCATATACCAACACGTCTCGGGGCGCCTCGAGGGAGCCTAGAACCTAGGCCTACCGCGTTGATACGAAAAACATCATGAAGGAGACGTCGTCTGAGGGGCTCCGTCTCTAAATAGTAGGATTTTGATTTTGGCGGGCACGGGCAATGTTATCTGAAGGGTAATATCTACCAGAAGGGCAGATCGTTGTGCAGATATTTGGGGGAGGCCTTCGTTCAGCAGCGGGACTTCATTCGGCTGAAATGATGATGAATTTTTTTTTCGTTACGCCACTTACCTTTCAAGCCAGTTTGAGCGGCAAGGTGACCCGCAACTAAACCCATGGTAGCTGAAAAATAACAATAGGTATTTCAATGTTTGCTGTGTGGCATTTTTGGAGACAATAACAACGATCTAGCTATGTTTCTTAAATTGTAGACACTTCTTTTGACATCTTACACATTTTTGGGAAACTAGAAATCACTGTTGCGGCATTTTAAAAAATACTTTTTAAGATAGTTTTTAACATTTAAGAAACGAGTACATCTGAATTGTAAGCCTTAAATTAATTAATTTCGAGTTTTTATGCATCCTTGCCCATAGAAATCGGGTGTGATGTGCGTTACATATTACAGGCTGTATTAAAATACCGTTAGGATACCGTACCGCAGTTCGCGCCTTCCCAAGTCTGGGGGCTTGCTCCTCTACTGGCATAATAATAAAATAAGTGTAACCTACATTTCAAGTGGTTAGCGCCACCAACTGAATCGGGGTGTATCGGTAGAGCTTCAATCTTGCGATTAACGTCTTGGGTCAGCCCTGGCGGCGCGGGTCCTTTCATTAGGTATTTACTTTCTTCTATACTGTAAACATTCATCAATGTTATACTGTGTGAAAACAAAAATAACTTGCACTGAAATAAAAATAGATAATGACAAATTAGTAGGGCCACGAGGAAACGGGGACCTAAACAGAAATAAGATCCAGATATATAAAACAGAAGTTTGAAAAAATGCTTATTGATAAATTATGAATACAAAGTATTTTAAAAAACGTAGCTAAACCAACTTGCCAGTACGTTTGGAATTTTATGTTCGATGTTTGTTCCTTTTACAACATATTTTGATGAAAATTGAAATGGAGATTACGAGTATTTCGCATCCTGAATGGATTTTTCATCTCATTCTTACGAGAAAAAATTTACCCGAGCAGAGCCATGGACGGAAAGCATCATACTAATATTATAAAAAGGAAATATTTATATTTTTGTGTATGTTGTGTTTGTAATAAATAAACTCAAAAACTACTGAACCGATTTCAAAAATTATTTCACCTTTAGAAAGAGTAACATAAAAAAACTGGTTGCCTGTAAAGTCGGTATACGGGCGAAAGTTTTACGTGACAACGACTTTCTCACTCTCTCTCTCTCGCTCTGTCTCTCTCGCTCTTAGGCGGGCTAACTGTGCTCGAGTGGAAGGGACGCGTGCCTTTCACTTTTTATGTCTGTCTCTCTCGCTCTTAGGCGGGCTGCGTGTCTCTCACTCGCTCTCATTGTGAGCGCATAACGTGAGCGGAGCGTAACGCAGTTTCTTGAAGTGTCACCCGGCAAACCAATTTATAAGACGTTGTCACGTCAAAACCGTTAACGCGGGCGGAGCCGCGGCTGAAATTATAATTACATTCAACGTAGAGTTAGCTCTATGTCATTGGATTGGTTATTAAGGATTTATTAGTTGAGTAAAGGAGCGGGCTGCGGGACGAAATCCGAGTTTATATGCAGCCTGTAACATAGATTGCGCCCGCTTTCTATGGGACAGACAGCATACAAAATCGGTTTCCGTCCCGCCGCCCGCTCTATCAAGCGCCTGTGGGTACGAGGCCTTAATGTTTGGTTATGTAGATGTAGGTAAAGAACTTACGATTGCGCTCCTTCGGCGTATGTCATGGTACCGTCATTAAATTGCGCTAGTATTGGGTCGCCTCTTGCCTGAAGTTCTTTGTGGATTGCTTCTAATGCCTCACCTGAACAAGTAAAGGAGAATGGGAAAAGTTGTAGGTATGTAAATTACAGCCAGGTAGGTAGGTATAATTTTGGTAGGTGTTTATTGATTTGGTATAGTCTTGCACTGTACAAAAAAACATAGTATTAATTTCGGAAATGTTGCATTGTTTTACAACGATTCTAAATTATTGTCATCATGATAATATTAGGTATCGGAGGGTCAAACTGCGACCAAACTGCGATGAGTATATCACCGGAATTCGAACCCGGAACCTCCGTAATGCGAGGCGAATGTTTTACCAATCGGCTTAAGGTGCTCCCTCACCGGGAGCATTCGCGTGTTATGTAACATTATAGATTCGTCTTTGAGCATTACATTACAATAATACTTCCCTGACTGACGAGCATTCGCGTGTAATGTAATATATAGATTCGACTTTGAGCATTACATTACAATACTACCTCCCTGCCTGACAGACGAGTATTTGCGTGTAATGTAATATTGATTCGATTTTTTTTTTCACATCCTTATTTCACGTAGGCTACTGAGCGGGCGGGCGGCGGCGGCGGGGGGCTAGGGGAAGTGAAGCGCATTGATGTTACAAGTTGTATCAAGATATTACACATTGTATCATTACAAGGTGCGCATTGTAATGCTCGGTTCTCCTCCTTCACTGATGTATAATGCTCAAATCTGTAACGTTACATTACACGCGAATGCTCCCGGTGAGGGAGCACCTTTAGAAGGCCGTTATATAGAACAATATTATGTAAATATTATTTATCTAAGTGTATGATAGGTGCTATAATAGTAAAAAAGGTGCTATAATAGTATAAAACATTATCTTCAGTAATTTGAAGATCCTCAGCTCAAATTTAATAGCCATCTATCTATCAGCATAGAATATAGGTATTATGTATAACATAATAGTACCTATTATCGCATATTAGTGGTCTCTTCATCAAAATTGCAGAATAAATTTACTGTTTAGGCCCATGCACTATTTATTATTTAATTTTCATGGACAGTTACATACCTACATAAAATAAACATAAAAGCCGGATTGCGAAATTAGGTAAATAACAGGTTACTTAAAGGAGGTATAACAATGTTTTACTGAATTTACTTAGCATAGTGATTTTCACTAGAATTATAAAATATGGCCTATTTTCACTAACCTCTTCCAGTAGCAACTTCTCCTATATGATATGCTTGGTCAGCTAAATGACCTGCAAATAAAAATAAAGCTTGGATGATTTGTACAGTAGCTAACAGCTGTAACAGCGACAGGTCAAGCTAGACCGTTTACGAAATACGTGCATCCTGCTTCGGAAAAACGGCGCTCTAAAGTTCAAAGTGTGAAACTGTAAACTGCAGCGGGTCAAACAATACGAGTAGTGTCGAGTAGTATATGCGAAGCCTTATATTATATATAATATCGATATTAATTATACCGTACATTGAACTGGCAAAAAGCGGCGAGAATTTTGTGCTATCTTTAACAGAATAAGAATAGCATGACAAAACAATGTGTATCACGCAAGCCTGAAATTTCATGCTAGGGCAGGTTTGTATATAGATTTCGCAGTGGACAAACTCATTCCAACTAGATAATATTTTTAACGCAACAAGAATATTTTTCAGTACCATTATCTTTGTTACGCACCCTGCATATGGTTCATTAGCGACTTGTCCTGGATGCGTTCTCCGAGGACGTTTCCCAGTTTGTCGTATATGTCTTGTCGTTTGGCTTCGTCTACCGGCGGAGGAGCATTGGGCCCGCCCGCCGCCGCTCTGGCTGCTATGCCTGTCGGAGTCTTTAAAATCCTATAATAAATAAAGCGTACAGTAGCCAGCATATGCGACGTATACTACGAAATTCGCCCTTGCTACTACGGAATATCGGCGCTAAAGCAGCTAAAGTGTCCAGACGCTTGTGGCTTACTAGCTAAGTAGCTACTGTAGTGATGTCTTCAATTGTTCCGTTACTTGTATAGTTTTAAGGATGATACTGTGCCCTATCGGGTCCATATGTATTCCTATAACATTATTACACCTTTTGTACCATATGGTTATGCAATCAATAAATTATGACGCGCACGTTTCTCTAACGGGAAGAGAAGAATTTTAGAAAGCTCGCAGGGAGCCCCTTTAGCAAAACATTGTTTTTTTATATACAGATTGCCAGCTTATCGCCTTTACTACACCCAATATCCACAATATAGCCTGTGCTATATGGTTTAGGCTTAGTATAGGCTCCAGGCTCTTTCAGATATTATTGTAAGCTTCATGTAGTTATAAGACCCATAGATAAGCACTGTATGTAGCTGAAAGAGCGAATAAATACATTTTCATTTTCATTTTCAATCACCTTCTACGACACGCACGCCGCAAGGGGAAGACATGGGATGATCCACAGACGGTCCTGTCCTATTCTAATGCCTTTAAATAAAATAAGTCAAAAGGCTACTAAGAAAGAATTATTTACACAAACAAAACGAAGTTTTGTTCACAATTTGCAATATTTTTTTAATATTCTACAACAAAACTTTACTACGAGTATAAGGTGGTATAAGTATAATTGTGGTGTAATATTATACAACAAAACCTATATTATAATTTTATTTGAATGCCAAATAGTGAATTTGTTTGATTTGATTGGCGTTGTTGATTTTAAATTGTAAACTATTTATCTAATCAACCAAATAAAACAATATTTAAAAAACTCACTGAGCCCCAGCTTCTTTAAAAGTCATGTTGTATTTGCCGTCTTTGAAGAATATGTCACTTCCTTTCAGCACTAAAAGGTCGTGCATCAATTCTTTCTGCTCTGCTTGACCTAAAACGATGTAATTGGTAATATTACAAAACCAGCTGATCGTATAATATTTGATAAGAAATAAATTGTTATTGTAAGCGTTGGTATACACATAGTCTGCATAGTGCTTGACGAAACCGGGGCTAACAGACTATGGCCAGCATAAGACCCTTAATATGCGTGTAGCACCAACCTTAAATAACTACAGACCCCAAACTATTGACGCATGGTTGAAACTCTTGAAGCTAAAAAATTAAAAATATTTTTTGTAGAATATTGGGCTTATAATAGATTTAACGAAACGCCAACCGATAGGAATGAAAATATGTCGTACAAGTTCTTTCCAAGTGTATTAAAGTAAATTACATAATTAGTACTTTTTAAATAGAAATATTTAAAAATAGCCTAATTTTAACTTACTTGCCGGTTTCGCTTTAGCCAAAAACTTTGAAACTTCATCGATCACAGCTGAAAAGAAAAATTAGCAGCTCATTTTTTTATAATATTACTGTTTCTGCTGATGTACTACTTACTACCTACAATATAATAGGAGTTGTTTTTATAGCTGGCAGGGGGCTTCTCATTAGCGGGTTGTAATAAATAGTAATAATTGATAAATGTTTATTTAATTCGGTAGAGTATAGTTTAGCTCTTCTCAGTATTACAAACATTACTTAAAATATAGAAGGCTTATATTTTTTTTATACTCTAATATAGAAGATTTGTAACAAGGAACCATTAAGGTTATTGATTGGGAATTTGGGAACTTAGAATGGTTAACGTAGCACTTGCGTAGCTTCCAGCTACGCTGCCGTAGCACGCCGTAGCATTAACCGTAGCAATCCAAAGATAAAAAATATTATGAATACAAAGATTATCTATTCATATTATAATTTTATGAAGCTAGCTAATAGTACGACTGAATGAATACATCGATTTATTTGTTGCAACACTCATTAAATTTCCTGTAAATATATATGTCGTTGGCAAATCGTAGAACTCGTCATTTTATAGAATGTTTTGCATTTTACAAGCATTTGGCATTCTATAATATGCCGAAGGCAAATTGTAGAACGCATTCCTCTTCTTAATGAGCAACGTGGCATAATGGAGCTGACTAAATAATGTACCTATTATACTGATCACAAATAGCTTTAAATACAAGAATAAATAATTAATTAGAGTTGATATATTAAAAATATAATTATTAAAATCACTTTATTCACTCACTAACTCCACTAATTTCGCAGAATTGGAATTGTTTTATTCATTTTCTTCCCGAACAGTATAGATGACGCCGCTATTGTCGCTAATCGCTATTATGACACAACAGCGCCGCGTGTGAACAGAGGAAACAATTTTGACAATTTGCCGCGGCATTTTACAGAATGCGCTCGAACTCTTTTTGAATTTTATAAAATGACGAGGCATTTTACAAGTTGCCTCCGGCATATTGTAAAACAGCGAGAGTTTGCAAAATGCCGATGCATTCTGTAAAATGACGAGTTCTACTATTTGCCGACGACATAGATCACTATCTTCGATGACACAGGGACAGTCGAGTCATTTATTTGAATCGGTCAGAATCGAAGGTAATAATTTAATTAAAACAAAACCATGTGAATTTTACCTGGCATGACACTTGCAAATTGTGGGTTCGGATTCTGCGCGTACAGGTCTCTTAATTTCGGTTGTATTGTATCATACAGATTTCTGTCAACGCGTTCATTGTGTAGAGTTTGTGAACGTGCGATTCTAGCAAACACAAATACTTCATTAATTACTATGCGTTTCAACTAAGAATGGGTCAGCGCGAGAAATTAGTACCACCAGCCAAAAAATATGACCTGCGCGATCTTCAAGCCATTAACTGGCAAGAAACGGCGCACTGAGCCACTCTAGTAGTAGTAATAGTATTTAGATCCAATCCCAATGCCTAATTTCTTTATACATATTGTGGACAATAACAGCAGTTTACATTCAAAAACCTAACAATATAATACACTGGTTATTTGTTTCAACACATATTTTGTTATATTCCCAACGAATACCACGCTTTAAAAGCTTCGGTGGCCAAGTGGCAACGACCGTTGACTTCTATTCGGAAGTTAAGGGTTCAAACCTCGGCACAATGTGTTCTTTTCGATTAATGTCGTTTATTCGACGCTCTTAAGGTGAAGGAAAACATCTGCGGAAACTTGCGAATACCTTCGAAGTGATTCAAAGTATTTCAAAGGCAAATTCTGATGGTCTCTACTCTACCTCGAACCAGGGGGTGCCGTAGTCGACCAAGCTGGTCATGTGCGAGTTGATCGACTTCATTCACTCAACCTTTGAATTTTTTTACAGCTTTAGTTCATTATCATCTATAGTGTGAAATATTTACATGAACATTTTTAATACTTTTTTATTATACTTACTTTTTAGCGCAGTCGCCGTAGGTGTGTGCCATTCCTTGTATTGGCGCCATATCTTCGTCTTTTTTCGCCATCATCAAGTCCAATAAGTAGGTTAATGCTTCTCCTAAAGAGAAAAAAAAAAGTTTGATACGCAGGTTTATATTTTTTATTACTTGTATGTAGTATCTGATATAACTATACCTTTGGCAGCTCCTATTTTAGCGAGATGCTCTGCAGCAGCTTGTGCCGTAGCTAAAAACAAAAAATAATAATTTTATTGAAACAGACATTATACATATATACCCCAATACGTAACTAAGGTATTGTTTTAAATTCTTTATATAGTACGGGCGCCAAAGATGGCCCACTTAAATTTTTAGATATTTTGTTTCCCAAATAAATATATTATAATTTCCATTATGTTTTTTCTTTACTTTACTTAACTGCAAGATTTTACAAGGATTTGTCCTTGTATATTTATTTGGGAAACAAAATATCTTAAAATTTAAGTGGGCCATCTTTGGCGCCCGTACCTTATACATTTTAGTATAAATAGTGAATTACTAAATAAAACTCCAAAGACTGTAGCCTAGTTAAGTAGGTAGTGTGCTTGACTTCGAAGCAAACACGACATCAACTTGTACCTACCACACAAGTTTACACGACACGACCACACAATAGTCGAATGGCGACGGGAAATTGGCGATCAGGGACTTAATTCTAATTTACCATCCAAAATTTCCACTTACTATCTAGAATGACTACTTTTTCATAAAATTACCACTACTAAAATGAGGGCAATGGGAGGAAGAGACTGCATTAGTTGCTTGTCATGCAGCTCGCGTCACGTGTCACATTTTTGAGCTATCAAATTTGTGACACGTGTATATCAAACTTCACCGAACTTGCGGGGATCGGTAGACTCCGCCACAAAGTGATGATAATAACTTCGTAAATTGGCTCTTTCTGGCTTAAAAACGGACATGCTTACGGTGTAGCCGATTGGCAGTGGCTGCCACGACCCTTTGGTTCACGCCATCCATGATATTTCCGTTAATCTCATCCGTCAATGGAACTAGCTCGGGACGAGATGATTTTTCTAAATCCCCAGCATTTCGTAATCTGAAAAATGTTCGACAATTGAAAAATAATTTACATCAAAGCGTCAGCACAACCGAAGAGTTCAACTAAAAGCAAACAGCAAACTTATTAACAGCTTGCTTACAACTATGAACTATGAGTCGGCATACAATTGTTTAGACAAATAACTATCAGACGGCTGAATGAACTATCGGGCTGCGACATATACAAAGGCTGAACATACGTTTCTCCCGCCTCGGCGTACGTCATCCCGTAGGGGCCGTATTTGAACAGTGTGTCGTCGCCCTGGGCAGCCGTCGTGGCCGCTACTAAGTTTCGCCCGTAGCGTTCACCACCCGCGCCACCTGAGATTAACCAGCAGGAGATCATTACATTGCGTAGCCAGATAGTCTCAAATGTGAACCATTAAATTTTGGCCATATCGATTACGCGATGTACTTGTAATTTGTAAATTGCCGTTTCGTGTACCTAAGACGGCCTGTTTATCGCTCATTTGTCTACATTGATTTTGATTATAACAGTAGACTCAAAACGCAACGCTCGAGAAGGTGTCAAACGCGACATAGTGACATAGAAGTTCTGTCGCATATCGCGTTTGACACCTTATCGAGCCCCCCACGCGTTACTTAGAGAGCCTACAGGTCTAGATAATACATGAAGCCTTCTGAAACGGGCCGGCAATGTGGTGTTCAATCACACTACCGCAATTAGTGCGACCATAAAGAGAAAGAATATGGTTGTTATTATTAATTACACAAATAAAATTTTAATTTCAGCGCTCTACGTTACTGGAATACGACCATATAGGGAGATTGTTTATGTTTTAAGCAGTAAATTGCAGATATTAGCCAAAAGTTATAGATAAATGTTGTCCACTCTCAAACCTTGGGCATAGCCAAGTTCAAGAGCATAGCTGCAAGATAACGAAAGTTCAAAGTTCAAAGTTTAAAATGTGTTTATTCGAAGTAAGATTTTACAAATCACTTTTCGACGTCGAGGTGAGTTAACGATTTGGCTGTCTTCTGTGGAGAAGAACTCTCCGGAAGAAACTCCACAGGCGTTGCATCAAATACTTTCACATAATTATTAATTTATACAATTTGATTATTATAACAAAGAGTGCAAACGATATATGCAATTAGAGGAAGGCAACGAGTCAAAGAAGAAAAACTAAATTATATAACCAATAAAACAACCGGCAATCGACTAGAGCAGACCAGTCCCCCCAAGCAGCACCACGTTCACGGGTTTGACGTATGGTACCTACTGCCACGAAGTAGCAGCAGACTGAGATGAACAATAGGTACATCTTCCTTAATCTTACCATGAGGAACAATAGGATCCACAAGCATTTTTTTAAGTGACCTTTGCTTCTCTCGAAAAAATATGACAAATCAAGCTTCACTGGACTTGTGGGGGAGCTAAGGCTCTACCCCAGAGTAGTCATATGCCAAAGCGTCTAGGGGCGGCTAGGGGGGGCCTCGGACCTCGACCTAGGGCGTTGCTATTATGTGGAAAAACATCAATAACTTACTCATCAACGCAACATCTTGCGACAAATCTCCTCCGGCATCTCCAGTTATAGCTGTAAAAAAACCTCTTTTAATTCGTACATATTCAGATTCAGATAGCAATAAAATAATTATAAAAAACAAACTACGAACTGCGTAGTAAATTTAAAAAGATATGAATCATATATTTTAAAATACATATTTCGAATAACTAGGATTATCTTAACGTAGAGTAGGTATAGTATACCTACCTTTCACGGCTCCCTTTAGTTCCGCTGGAGTGATATCTCTCATGTCTTCTCGTATTACTCCGGTGGTTTCTCGGGCCACGTCTCTCAAAGGCAGAAGCGCTGTCATCACAGGAGATTGATCAAACCTGACATAAGTGAACAATGATTATTTAACTGAGTGCCAAGTGCGAGTTTTTTACTCACGAAACGCGCTCGATAACGACGACGTAAACGAGCATTTAGTATAGAGAAATTTTAGTTTCGCTAACTGTCTACAGATGGCGTAGTTTCAATTCCATACAAAATCGCGTTTTACGCTCTCGATTTCGAGCGCGTTTACTTTGGTTGCAAAACTCGCACTCGGTACTCTGGTTGTTTATCCGAAACATAGTGGTAGTACGCATGAAACTGAGCAACTTTCCCTAAGGAACATAGGTTGAAATATCAAAAATAATAAACTTCACTACTTATTATAAAACGAAGTCGCTTTCTCTGTCCCTATGTCCCCATCTATGTCCCTTTGTATGCTTAAATCTTTAAAACTACGCAACGGATTTTGATGCGGTTTTTTTTAGTAGAAAGAGGGATTCAAGAGGAAGGTTTATATGTATAATACATACATAATATAGTTAAGGATAACCCACAATAACAATTTTCCCGTGCGGAGCCGGGGCGGGTCGCTAGTATCATATAAACTCCAGTCACGTGACCGGCCGCTTTTTACGAAAAGGTGAATTTTTTAATTTTGAGATTTCTATGTTTGGTCCTTTGGGAAATTTGTTGAGTTTTATAAGTAACACCTCTATATTGCGGATACCCAACCAGTTAAATTTCACGGTGTATAACATATTATTATATTTTAAAACTAGCGACCCGCCCCGGCTCCGCACGGGAAAATGGTTATTGTGGGTTATCCTTCAGTATATTATGCATGTATTATACATATAAACCTTCCTCTTGAATCACTCTATCTATTAAAAAAAACCGCATCAAAATCCGTTGCGTAGTTTTAAAGATTTAAGCGTACAAAGGGAGGGACATGGGGAGGGACATAGGGACAGAGAAAGCGACTTTATTTTATACTATGTATGTAGTGATAAAACCAAATTTCATATATTATGTAACCTAATGCAACATTTTTTTTGCGCATATTTTATTTGACGCATTTGTACAATAAGGCTAGTTGTAAATAGTCAAAATGCTACAATGATTCAGTTTTGCTTTTTTATGTTTGATATTTACGTTAAATAGGTATACCGTAATACCATACCATCATCGGCAGGCACCGCACACTTTCAATTTACGTTTAAGAAATTCGTGACCCTGTGCTTCATATATTTACTATTCTTTATTAAATTCCCTATAACAAATCGTTTAGTAAACGTTTAAAAAATGGGCCCTCAATCCACATGCACACCCGATGTTTTTATTTGTTCTGACGAGCGAGTCTAGTGCTTACAAGAAATAAAAGTAAAATTCTAACAAAACACAGACACGATGAGTGAGCTGTGAATGTAAATATTAGTGACCAATAGTCTCCTTGTATATAATGTTTTTATATATGTACCTACAAACTTTAAACAACGACAGAATAAAGCGATGCGCGAGAAAATCTACGTATCACTCATTGTTTGCCTTCTATTCGTATTTCGTTTTAGATACGCTTTGAACGAATCTTCTATACTATAAGACTTTTTAGACAAGCGTTAGACGTGTGTTTAGCTTTTTTAAGACCGTTAATATTGACTTACTCTTCAGCAGCCATTCCGTATGTCATGGGCATATCATTTCTTCTAGCTGCTTCCTTTGATTGATTACCCTTCATCATCTTCACCATAAGCGCCTGAGCGGCAGCTGAAACGTGGGACTATAATGGTGCATCCACATGAGAGAATAACGGGGCTGGACAATATTAGGCGGAGAACACACGCCTTTAATAGTCTTTACTTTGATAAGAAAATAAACAATTTTCCAAGTTAGTTTGGTTATTTTATTCAATATAATTTCGTGGGGGCTTGGGGGGGTTGTCCCCCAAATGAAAAAATGATAGGAAATGGGAGACTACGGGAAAAAAATACCGTAGTCCCAGCAGGGGAGAACTATTTATTTCAATATTATTTCGTGGGGGAGAACGGGATTTTTTTTCCTGCTGTCCCCCAAATTTGGAGAACAACTCCGTGGGATCGGGAATAACCGCCATCTATCAGGTGCATGCATCCACACAGCGCGTTCTTGTCACACTGATATGATAATATAACTGCCGTTTGTATGATTGTAGTTGTAGTGCGTTGCTGCATATGATTTTATTTATGTTTTAATCAACATGTAGATAAGTTGCCCACCATTTGCAAAATATTAATCAACTACTTTAGTAAAGTAATCCTATTTGTTGTCCAATTACATTTATATGATTTTTCACTTTAAAATACTTACGTCGGTCACGTGCCAAGCCCGATAAATAGTCGGCACAAAGCGTAATCATATCTGCAAATATACAAAGTTATATAAATTCAGTAGGTACACCTATTAGTTTTTATTACCGACTTCAAAAAATTTGGTTTTCAATTCTATACGTATTAGGTATGGCATCACGCCTAGCGAGTCGCAAGCAGGACTTGTATACCATCACGTTGCAGTTCGCATCGCACCACGCGTCTCTATGGCCAGGCCCATAACTGACATACTATTTCTGTGAAATAAATCTATACTTTTTTCGTACCATCCATGTCTTGCAGGTTTTCGGAACTCGTGTCGGGGTCTATGAGAAGGTGTAAAATTTTTCTGAACATTGGAGCTGTATTTGGATCTGGCTTAATAGATGTCAGACCCGGAGCATTTCTTAATCTAAAAGCAAAATAATTTTTATCTGTCAAAGGTCAACAGCTATGTCCAGAGCGATATGCAGTTCGTTATTATCTGAGGGGAATATTACTACGAAAAAGAATTTTTAATCTAGGCGCGAGGTGTTTACAAGCAGAACAATGATCTTGCAAAAAAAACCGTTGCTGAGGTGTTAGAATTTATTGGGTTGTGGGTATTAATACTGAGTAAAAGACTTATAAAAAAATATAGGTACGTGCTTCGGCGAGAACCCGCAAACTTCTGAATGGAAGTTAACGGCACAAGCAACTTGCTCGCTCTCAATCATTATATTAATCATGGGAAAATGACTGAAAATGCAAATATTTGCTTACATATTAGCGACATCAAAGGCAGTTTTCAGGCCCGGGGAGTCTGGTGCGAAAGATTTACCGCCTTTCTTTTCTAATATCTTAATCATCTTTTCAAAAATAGGTCCGCGCTCACCTGTAAGTTAATAAGGTAAGTAAACGAGGTAGGTATATCACTACGAGTACACGAATTATTGAGTTTTTTGAAACTGGTCAATGGTCAATGCAACAAAAAGCCTAACACAATGCCCAAAACTGTATTATTGTCGGAAGTTATGCCTTCGTTTGTGGGTTTAGATTTAACCTATCAAATAAAGCCAGGTATTAGAATTATTTAGCGGCCTAACACTTGACATAGCTTGTGTAGATAGTAGCCGGGACCAACGGTTTTACGTGACTTCCAAAGCACCACGAAATCACATATTTATTTTCGGACAATAAGGTGATTCAGCCTGCACATTGTTTCTCGAGTCCGACATTTTTCTGACTAGTGCCCCTTCGGGATTCAAATCCGGAACCTTCGTAATTTGTTGCGAACGTTTTTACCACTCAGCTGTACGCTACATAAGTATTAAGTAGTTTATACAAATACCGTGCTATCATCAACACCAGAAGAGTAAAAAATCTTTTAAACATTTTACCGGCTTCCTTGCGTTTACTGAGTGTTTAAATTGCGTAAAAAAAAGTTGTGTGGAAAGGCCCTCACTGTCATCAGCAGCTTTCTGCGACAAGTATAGGGCGGCCAATGTAAGGGCCTCCGGCATCTCATTTGCTAGGTCCTGCGGGCAACCCCTCGTGAGGATTTCCAGCACCGCGCGGATCGCCGCGGTCAGTTCCGGGTTGTCGTGATCTGTCAGGAGACCTGGCGCTGCATTTAACCTAAACAGAATATTATTACAAAACCTGGCTAAAGTACTAGGAGACTATGAGGGCGGGGAGTTGTAAGCACTAGATCTGGTCTAGATTTCTAAGCGTGTTTGTCAACGTCTGTAGAATGCATCCGGACCGGTGGAATAGGTTCGCTACTGGTTGCCAAAAGACAGCCGACGTGGAAGAAGCAGACCTCGGAATCGGCGGCGGGAAGAATTCGACACCTATGAAAGGGACTGGTTGCCACTGCTACTATTTCGAGAACGCAGCAGTAGGACAATTCAGGCTATAAGATGATAATGAATGGTGGAAAGTAGCGGGTGAAAAGTAGCGCTAGACTTAGTTCAGTCAGAGGAGAAAAGAGTCGTGTTATCAACGGATTAGCGCTGTTGGGTGATCATCTGTCACTAACAGCATTATACGCTGACAGCACGTGATGCTTCGTCGCCACGCCACGCCAGCGAATCGAATGAGATATAGCAGAGCAAATGTCCATTAAATGTCGGTTTTAGTCGTAAAATAAAAAAAAGAGTCGTCTAATAGTTTCACAGTAATTAAACAAAATTAGTGGCGCGGCCAGGAAGTATTCTTTGTCGCCACGCCACCCCGAAAAAATCAATAAAGGAATGAATTTGTATTATTTGAATATTTGTAATCAATTGTCGAACGATAGTCTGTTCTATATGTACAGAAAATACTCCAAATTAGGCGCAATTTTTATATATTTTTCATTGAAACAATTTGTATTGATTGTTAAGTGCCTGTCGTAAGTATTATAGCAAACCTAATATAAAGAAAAATCAGTAGGCACTATTTGTGTGAGTATTGCTATTTTTTCCTACCCACATAATTTTTTTTTTGTTTTTTTTTTTTTTTTCTTCTGAATTTAGTGATTTTGAATTGCAATACTCACACAAATAGTGCCTACTGATTTTTCTTTATATTAGGTTTGCTATAATACTTACGACAGGCACTTAACAATCAATACAAATTGTTTCAATGAAAAATATATAAAAATTGCGCCTAATTTGGAGTATTTTCTGTACATATAGAACAGACTATCGTTCGACAATTGATTACAAATATTCAAATAATACAAATTCATTCCTTTATAGATTTTTTCGGGGTGGCGTGGCGACAAAGAATACTTCCTGGCCGCGCCACTAATTTTGTTTAATTACTGTCAAACTATTAGACGACTCTTTTTTTTATTTTACGACTAAAACCGACATTTAATGGACATTTGCTCTGCTATATCTCATTCGATTCGCTGGCGTGGCGTGGCGACGAAGCATCACGTGCTGCAGCGCCCTTTCACTGCTTTGATATAAACTATTAATTGTTGTGATACCCAGTTAGATTTTTTGTAAATGCTATTGTCATTGTAGTGAATAAAGATTTGGATGACTGCAGTGGGTAGAACTAGGGACTACTATTTGGTATTCTGTGGTAGAACATCCCCTTTGTTGCGACATGGGTATCACAATAAGGGCCTCACTCAGCGCAAGCCGCAGCCCGGGCAGGCTGCGGCTTTGTTTTTATGTTAATAATTCTTTGGCCTACTTACTCCTCTGCTGCAGTACCCATAGTTTTCCTTATTTTCCCTTTATCAATAAGTATATCATTAGGTTGCTGCCACATCATCTTCAGCAAGTATTGAAATGCCGCTCCTTTGTCCTCTAATGATGAATAATTATAAGCACATTAATATAATAAAAATAGAAATTCCATAGCAAAATTTATATATTTTATTATATACAGACTAGCGACCCGCCCCGGCTCCGCACGGGAAAATGGTTATTGTGGATTATCTTTAAGTAGGTATATTATGCATGTATTATACATATAAACCTTCCTCTTGAATCACTCTATCTATTAAAAAAACCGCATCAAAATCCGTTGCGTAGTTTTAAGGATTTAAGCATACATAGGGACATAGTGACATAGGAACAGAGAAAGCGACTTTGTTTTATACTATGTAGTGATTAGGTAAATTAGAATCATTACTTAAAACAGTTTGTAACACCGTTTTTTTTTGTCATTTGATAAAAATAATACCTCGTAGAAATTACTAGTTGTTTTTCCAAATTAATTGGCGTTGATAATTTTTTTTACTCATTTTATTCTCGACTTCTTCCAAAAGGGGAAGTATCCAAAGCCATAAATCTAAAATTTTTTTTTTAAGCACTGGAGTCAAGTTTCGGAACGTTTCTAATAGTCGAAAAGACAGTTATTGTTTTCGTATAAATATTTTTAATAATATTAGTCTTGGAAATACAGGTTATTTACCATTATCCAAATGGATTATTATTCCTTTTGTTTTTCCTTAATTTGTTTAAAATAAAATTAAAAATAATTGATTTCCTCAAAAAGAATTCTGGCTTGATTGTTTTGGTGTTGCGTTTCGGAACGCGCGGTCTGTCAAAGTGATTCGAGGAATGACTCGTTCATTTTCTTCTTTGCGTTATAGCAGCAACACTATATTCAAGTGAAATTATGATGGACAACGGTAAGTGTAAATTATCCAAATGGATTCTCAATTCCATGTTCGATAGTTATGTTTTAAAACCTTTTTGATTAATTGGTTTCTCTTTCTTTAATAGGTATGTGAAGGATGTTTGTTCAGAGACCCCTTTCCGGTCTGGACTCTTAAAGAAAAAGTTGATTGGAACCTCGGTAAGTCTGTTGGGATATTTATTGAGACCTCAAATTCTCATTCTACGGTTTGGTCTTGAACCTTTTTGATAACCCACGTGGTTTGTTCTTTAGACATGGCGCGGACATCTTGAGGTGGCTGTCGTCCGGGCTCTGTTCCCAACATGGTTTCTTAACATTGAAAACCCCGTAATGGGTAAGTGCTTTGAAATATTATGCTAATTCAAAACTAAAGATTTCTGTTAGACGTTCATCACTGTAACAAGTTTTCTCTTTGTTGCAGGGTTTTCTTGATATGCAGGGTTCTCTGTTATGCAGGTTTTTTTCATGCAAGTTTTTATATGCAGCTATTAGGCTGGGTTTTTATGTAGGGCTTTGGCTTTGCCCCACACACATTTAGGTTTCTGGTACTATGTATCTACCTATCTTTCTCTAAAAGGTTTTCTTTAAAACCACGTTTTTTATGCCTGGTTTCTAGTACTGTGCACCTTTTCATTTCAATACCATGTAGGTAATTGATAAATCTATATTACTTTTTATCCAACGGCTGGACATGTATCTTCATAACAGTGAAGCGTAATTAGTAATTTTAAGTATGTAAACTTGTATATTATTACTGTTACACGAATAGTTCTCTGTGAAGACAGCGGTGATATTTTATGTTTCTGTTCATTTCACCAGATATTCTCAAACCTTTTTAAATGGTTGTCATGTTAAATTAAATATGATTTAAAAGGTTCCCTGGTATTTATTTTATTGCACACAGTACTGTCTTGATCCATTTTATGATATAAACCACTGGCGCCCTGATTCTGATAGAATAATTTAGTTCTGATTCTGGCAGATTATAAAATCTACCTGAAGATATTTTTTTTACCTCAAGATATTTTTCTTTTAAATTATTTTCATTTGTGGTTTATATTATAAAAGGCAGGTCCAAGGCCACCACCCACTCCCTGAGTTAATTAACACAAAAATAAAAATACTGCTCTCTATAAAAGAAAAAGATTTTCCTTAGCTAGCCAATTTAAACCCTTTCAGTGTCGTTCCCAACGTGTGGCCCTGTAAGATTAGTGCTGTGTGGAATGAAAATTAAATTTAAATATGTTTTTTTCTCTCAAAAATAGTTATACATACTATACTGTGTTTAGTACTTAAGTGTTTCTTTTAAGTATTAAGGTTTCTATATTGAACATTTTGGTGCTGTATTTTACAGCTATATTGTAAGTAAATAATACTCACTATACTGTATATTTTTACAATGGATACTTTAAATTGTAATGTTAATTTTCTTTTGAAAGTGAGATCATTCACAGGAAAGGTAAAGAACATGTCTTACCTTATACTTTTTCAAAATTAAAATTATATCTGTTGAATTTGATCCTTATGTTATAACTGACCTATGGTATATTAATTTTTTTTTTACGGGATGTGCTATTAATGCAAAGAAGTTTCATAATAAAGGGAAAACTTTATAGACTTTGTAAAAATAAATACAATATCACTTCTCAAGCTTTGGGAAGCGATTTCTTGTAATATTCTTGGCCCGTTTCTTCCATCCTATTCTAGGAACTAATATCTGTTAGTAGTCTCAGACTATTTCAGTATATAATATATATTATTATTATTTTTTCTTTCCTTTAAGAAACGCAACTGCAAAAGCCATTTGCAAATGTATGTATAATGGTGTATTTCTTGTACATGGTGTTTGTCGTGTTCTTTATACCGACAATGGAGCTCAGTTTACTTCTAAAGAATTTCGGGATCTTCTTACTAATGCAGGCGTTCCTCATATATTTTATAATCCCCGTTATCATCCTCAAACTAATCAAACTGAACGAGTGAACCGAGATATTGTTCGTGCTATTGCCTCGTATGTGCGTTTTGATCACCGAAAATGGGATCAAAACATTCCGGAGATTCAATGTGCATTGAACACTTGTGTTCATGAGGGAACTAAATTCACTCCTTTCTTCTTAAATCATGGTCGTGAAATGATTCTTGATGGTGCTACGCATATTTCTCAGACACCTTTTGATGGGTCTGCCTTAAATACTGATTCCCAAGAGTTTGCGGAAAAACTTCCCAAACTTCAAGATGTTTATAAACAAGTGAAATGTCATTTACATAAGTCGTATCAACAAAACTGTAAATATTATAATTTAAGAAAAAGACCTTTAGAGTTAAATGAAGGTCAAATAATTTACAAAAGGTGTTTTCCTTTATCTTGTGCTCCAAAACACTTTTCAGCAGAGTTAGCTCCCAAGTTTGAAAAGTGTGTTGTGGACAAGAAATTAAGTAAGTTGGTCTACTCTCTCAAAAGTTTGGAGGGTAAGTCCCTTGGTACGTTCCATATCAAAGATTTGATCATCCGCGGTCATAATGAAGGTGGTTGAAACATAGTAGGTGTATATAAGTGTGTTAAGTTAGATAAATATTCTCCTCGGTGGTATTTGCAATATATATTTTAAGTTTTTCTATCTAAGTGTAATGGACTTTGACTTTTAACGTGACAAACCAAGACGATAAGTATGCATACAGACTAAAACAAGACTATGGACTATTTTAATTGTTAAGGACAAACTTTTGTCGTTTTATGTTAAGGTTGTTTTTCATTTTCTTTTGGTATTAGTTTAAGTACATATTGTGTTTTTCTCAAACTTGAATTTGAAAACACTTTGTCAATTTTATATTTAAGTTAGTATATTTTGAGTCATTTTGCACCCATAGTGGTGATGACTTCATGTATTCTCTTTTGAAAGTTCTTCAACTCTTGTGAGTTCAGAACCTGATATTTCTTTGACAGGAGTTATCTTTTGGTATATGTAGCTCGTAGTAGCCAGCTTTATATTTTAAGTCATTTAGCATCCATAGTGATGATGACTACAATATTTTCTCTTGAAAGTTCTTCAACTCTGGTGAGTTCAGAACCTGATATTTCTTGGACAGAAGTTTTCTTCTGGTATACTTAGCTCATAGTAGCAAGTCTTTTTAGCTCGTAGTAGCAAATTTTTTAGCTCATAGTAGCAAACCTCCTTATAAGGAAGGGAAGTTCCATAACTCTTTTGAGTTTGGAATGTGTTTTCTTTTGGACAGAAACTGTTTTTCTGGTCAATACTGCATACAGTTGTAGTTCTATTTTCAGGAAAATAACGTTCTTTATTTTTCGTTTCCCTTTAAAAATTTGCTCGTTGGTAGTGAATTTCTTTTAGCTTTTGAACTCTGGTTTTTCAAAACCATGTTCGGTGGTTTTGTTTCCAGTTAGCTTTTCGTTACTACCTCATGTAGATCGGTAGCGAAAAATTTTATTTGAAAATTAAAATTTTCAAATAAAATTTTTCATTCCCAACTAAAGATGAACTGTAACACCGTTTTTTTTTGTCATTTGATAAAAATAATACCTCGTAGAAATTACTAGTTGTTTTTCCAAATTAATTGGCGTTGATAATTTTTTTTACTCATTTTATTCTCGACTTCTTCCAAAAGGGGAAGTATCCAAAGCCATAAATCTAAAATTTTTTTTTTAAGCACTGGAGTCAAGTTTCGGAACGTTTCTAATAGTCGAAAAGACAGTTATTGTTTTCGTATAAATATTTTTAATAATATTAGTCTTGGAAATACAGGTTATTTACCATTATCCAAATGGATTATTATTCCTTTTGTTTTTCCTTAATTTGTTTAAAATAAAATTAAAAATAATTGATTTCCTCAAAAAGAATTCTGGCTTGATTGTTTTGGTGTTGCGTTTCGGAACGCGCGGTCTGTCAAAGTGATTCGAGGAATGACTCGTTCATTTTCTTCTTTGCGTTATAGCAGCAACACTATATTCAAGTGAAATTATGATGGACAACGGTAAGTGTAAATTATCCAAATGGATTCTCAATTCCATGTTCGATAGTTATGTTTTAAAACCTTTTTGATTAATTGGTTTCTCTTTCTTTAATAGGTATGTGAAGGATGTTTGTTCAGAGACCCCTTTCCGGTCTGGACTCTTAAAGAAAAAGTTGATTGGAACCTCGGTAAGTCTGTTGGGATATTTATTGAGACCTCAAATTCTCATTCTACGGTTTGGTCTTGAACCTTTTTGATAACCCACGTGGTTTGTTCTTTAGACATGGCGCGGACATCTTGAGGTGGCTGTCGTCCGGGCTCTGTTCCCAACATGGTTTCTTAACATTGAAAACCCCGTAATGGGTAAGTGCTTTGAAATATTATGCTAATTCAAAACTAAAGATTTCTGTTAGACGTTCATCACTGTAACAAGTTTTCTCTTTGTTGCAGGGTTTTCTTGATATGCAGGGTTCTCTGTTATGCAGGTTTTTTTCATGCAAGTTTTTATATGCAGCTATTAGGCTGGGTTTTTATGTAGGGCTTTGGCTTTGCCCCACACACATTTAGGTTTCTGGTACTATGTATCTACCTATCTTTCTCTAAAAGGTTTTCTTTAAAACCACGTTTTTTATGCCTGGTTTCTAGTACTGTGCACCTTTTCATTTCAATACCATGTAGGTAATTGATAAATCTATATTACTTTTTATCCAACGGCTGGACATGTATCTTCATAACAGTGAAGCGTAATTAGTAATTTTAAGTATGTAAACTTGTATATTATTACTGTTACACGAATAGTTCTCTGTGAAGACAGCGGTGATATTTTATGTTTCTGTTCATTTCACCAGATATTCTCAAACCTTTTTAAATGGTTGTCATGTTAAATTAAATATGATTTAAAAGGTTCCCTGGTATTTATTTTATTGCACACAGTACTGTCTTGATCCATTTTATGATATAAACCACTGGCGCCCTGATTCTGATAGAATAATTTAGTTCTGATTCTGGCAGATTATAAAATCTACCTGAAGATATTTTTTTTACCTCAAGATATTTTTCTTTTAAATTATTTTCATTTGTGGTTTATATTATAAAAGGCAGGTCCAAGGCCACCACCCACTCCCTGAGTTAATTAACACAAAAATAAAAATACTGCTCTCTATAAAAGAAAAAGATTTTCCTTAGCTAGCCAATTTAAACCCTTTCAAACAAACATTAATAGAAAACAAACATTAATAATTTAGGAGAAACAATTTTCACTTACTGTTATATTCTGCGGATTGAGCGAGATACTTCGAACAAATGTCGATAATATCTAGAAAAAAAATAGTCAAGCATTTATCAGGGAACTGCTCTGACGCACGACGAAATAAACTCTCTTTCTATTAAAGCTCGCAACCCAATGGGAAGTGGGACGATATATGCAACTTATAACACAGACTGCGCCCTGCGCCCGTTAACGTAACTGATTACCTATATCCTCTTTGGCGCCCGTGTTCTATGTGACAGTTTGCATAGAAACTCCTTCCCGTATACCGCTCCGTGCCGCTTACCGGGTCTAACTAGGTACACGCTTTTGTAAACGAGAAAATAACAACGGTCCCGTAGCCGTTTCTTCCAAGAGGTCGCAGGTTCGAATCCCGCCCAGGGCAAAATTCGTGTGATGAGCACTCGTGTTTGCCTTGTGTCGGATGTTGTATATTTATAAAAGTACGTATTTATTTATATAAGGTGCGTTGTAATCAATGTCAGATATTTAGATCGATTAGATAGTATAAGTCCTATCTGATCGACATCTATAGTACAGGCTCTGCCTATAATGGGGTGAGATGTCCCAACATTTTATATTGTATCTTCTCACCTTTCATTGGCTGTGCAAGTCTTCCCACGGCCACATCTCTGGTGATATTTGTCATTTTACCAGCCAAGTCATTCGCTATGGAGCAACTATAGTCGGTAGCATTCAAATCAGGTGTCGTTTTCAACCTAGACAAACAAACAGACAAACAGTGAAACATAGTAGATAACATTTGTTCGAAAGGTGAAACTAATTTTGACATTTGTGGAATATATGAACAGGTATGAATGAGTAAGGAGCACGGCCAACTTAACATGACTCTAGTTTTTTCACAATTTTATTGCAGAACGAACTAAAGCATGAAAAAAAGTAACTACCATCCATTCATACTCGTAGTTTCAGATACGAATAGACTCATACTTCTCAATGAATGAAAATTAGTAAAAAAATGTTATTACTTTGATTGAATTCTTGACTACGCTATCGCTACGGTTAATACTACGGCGTAGCAGACTGCTACGCAAGTGCTACGTTGACGATCGTAGTCCGTTGTCGACTAGAAGAGCCCACTATTGATTGCTGGTTACGTGTAAAGCGGGAATTCTTGACTACGCTATCGCTACGGTTAATACTACGGCGTAGCAAATGCTACGCAAGTGCTACGTTGACGATCGTAGTCCGTTGTCGACTTGAATTTTAACATAAATCTAATTCACCCTAGAAGAGCCCACTATTGATTATTGCTGGTTACGTGTAAAGCGAGAATTTTCTATTTTTATAAGGAAGGTTACTCTTAGAACACCAGTAAGAATTCAAATAAATGTCGAGACATGGTCTCAGATTATTAGTTTTGTTTGCGATTCAATGTGAGAAAGCTTTCTCAGCCAGTGCAATCGCAATTTAACAACTTTTGGACATTTTTGGTATTAATTTGTAATTTGCAACATTACGATGGCCAGTAGTTTCAAAATAACCCTGTGGAGATAAGCACGGTTGTAAATATTTAAAGGAACTTAGAACTATAGGAAAGAACTTACTCAGTTGCACCCTCTTGGTAAGACTGCGTGAATTTTCCAAGTGTAATTAAGTTTTCAGAACCTTTTTTATTCATAGCGCCTATTAAAGCATTAAAGGCATCCAACATGTCGCCTAAAACGAAAAAGAATTTAGCAAATGTTATACATAAAAGATGTAATAATTTAAAAAGATAATTTTGTTATTTTAATGCTCACCTGTAAACTTTAAGTAAGCAGGTTTCTCTGAAATTTTATGAAAGTAAAATATTATTTTATTAGTTAAAAATGTTAATCATACTACTTGATTTTTAATTATGCTTGTATTTCTCGATAAGATTGAAAAATGCCGTGGAATAATAATATGATAGTGTTTTTGTTTACTTTTCGATATTGTTTCCGGAAATCAATGTCAGATGGATTGGGCTAGATATTTCCCTCCTGGCGCGTTCCTAAACCGTGGTACGGAAAGGTCTGCCGCCTATGAAAAAATCTGGACTTATCCTGACTTTATAATGTGCCAACTAGCTTTCTTAAAATCTATAGATTTAGTATTTCTTACCCATCCTACGGCGGCCCTGAAATGTTAAAGTAATTTCAGGTCAAAAAATAAAAATAACTACCAAGTAAATAATATCGTAAAGAAAATAATAAAATGAAGTAAAGAGTGAAGGAAACTACAAGCAAAAAGGCATTTGATGATCTTCCTTCATTCTCCACTCCAGGATATAATGAACACGAATTATTGGCGTTCGTTGAATCTAGTGGAATTTGGAAAATGAAGAAAGATATATAAGCAAAACATAAGCAAAAACTAAATACTAACAGCATGTTAGTAAATG
>OX419583.1:5446854-5539520 GCA_948473455.1 Teleiodes luculella | reverse complement strand
CGACTGAATGAGCTGCAATGAAAATTAAATCGAAGGGAAACTTAGCTCACTTTTACCGAGAGATACTATCACATTCTCACGACAAAAATATTAACGGATAGGCGCAAACATAGTAATTATATTTTGTATTTTCTTATTTATAGTATCTATATCTATCTATATGGTTTCTTATTAAGTGTCTGTTTTAAAATGTTTTTAGCGATAAATATATCCTATTTCATCCGGTTACAATTAAATTAACTAGCACCATTATTAAATTGAAATGTTGTCAAATTAAATTATCAATGACTTACCTTAAATCAATCGAATTTGCAACATAACTTCTGTTCCGACTTGAACCTGGCAGCAATTGTTCTTCGAATGCAAATAAAATAAATAAAACTAAATAAATTACCGTCGTCCTCATCGAAGTCCATCATCAGCATTCTTTCGTCAGACTCTTCGAGGATTTCGTCGATCCATACAGCAATCTATGGAAAATAAAATGCTTCATGTCGACTGTTTAAGAAGCCATGTCATGCTCCCCCGCAGAGCCACCCTTATAGAAAGTTAACAATTATATCATAAGTGATGTACGTTAGATGTACAGTGCCACCAACTTATCTGTAGAATGAAGCGAGGCGCCACGATCGACAATGTCAACGACATCAATGGACGTACCCTTCAGGTAACAACGCGGCGGCGGGTACGCGCCGATGGAGGCGCGGCCATGACCAAAATCAGAATTTATAATCAGGACGGAGCCCCTCAAGCGTCGTCTCCTTCACGATGTTTTTCAATATCAACGCGCTAGGCCGTGGTCCGAGGCTCCCTTAAGCCGCCCCTAGACGCGTTGGTATGACTTTTTTGGGGTATAGTCTTCCACTCCCCCGCAAGTCCGGTGAAGCTTGATCCGTCGTACTTTTTCGACTCAAGGGTAGGTCAATTTAAAAAAAAATCAATGGACGTTGTCAGTAGTTCCGCTTTTGGCCGTTCTACGGTTAAGTTGGTGGCACTGTACATAATGTACGTAGAGCCGATATCATTGTACGTGCTTTATTTGGGTAAGGATTAAATAGCCTCCCTGTTAATAGGGAGGTGCCGCCTTATATAAAGAGTGGGACTTGACAGGCGGATTCTCAAATCGCAATGGATGCACAAAGATGAAACTATGGACATTTTAATTCACATGACCGTTATTCTATCTACGGGTGTTGTTGTTTGTCAAAAGTCGGCTATATAAGCTTTAAAAACAACTATTACTTTACTTCTTCTTTTTTCTTGGTGTCATTAAGGTGGGTATTCGTATTTATATTGTATCGAGATAAGACTAGCATTACATGCAGCCATATATTTTCAATTTTATGTAGGTACGTGTTGATAGAATTAAAAGAATGTCAACATTTTAAATTGTTTCAGACCAGCTCAAAGTTCTACATTATAGTTCAAATAGATAGATAAATGTTTACATTGCATCGCCTCTTAGTTACATCGTCTTAATTAAATAACTCAAAATCTCTGGGGTGATGGATGACTCAGCTCATGAAACTGAACAACTTTTGTTCTGCAAGTTTTCTGAAATCGTCATAATATTTTTTTTACTTTTCATACAAGTTGATTTGGCCAGCTGATAAAGAATGAAAAGTAAAAAATAATAATTGCGGTTTCAGAAAACTTGCAGAACCAAAGTTGTCCAGTTTTCATGAGCTGATATCACCCGAGAAATTATTATTATTATTTTATTATTTTTTGAGCAAAACCCTAGTAAAATATTTTATGGATGATGCAATGTAAGCAGTAAGTAAGTACATATAATTTATAATTTCTGTAGTGCATCAATTTTCATTATAAATACCTTGTCAGCCATTTCAACCATAAATTTGGCCTTAGGGTGCCTGCTTAGTCTTGATGGCGGTCTCAGTTTTGAATAAGAGCACATTTCGTCGAGTACTATGTTTGAAAGACGAAGCATTCTGTAAATAAATATTTAATATTAGGTACTTACCTAGATATGTAAAATGTGTAAATTGCCGAAATATTATGCACTCTTCAGCGACTGAAAGGAACGAAGCCTACAATGTGAGCAAGAAAAAGGAAACCACTTGACCTAATGAGTCAAGTTTTAAAAAAACAGTATTTGTCGAAAAATATTTAGATAAAAATCAAATAGGATGCTCTTCGCGGCTACAGGCCAGGGGGAGGTGAGGCAAAGTATGAATTAAGCGTGTCGGTAGCCTAGTTAGTAGCTAGGGCCGCCGTCTTCAAGGCTCAGGTCGTTCAAGGTTCGGCACGTGATTTTCAAATTCATATGTACCTACGTTTATTCCGACGTTCTTACAGTGAAGGAATACATCGTAAGGCAACCTGAAATTCTAACGTGAGTGTGTAGTTGAGCAATCCGCACTATCCACCCTGATTCAGGGCAGGCTTCCGTCACTCGCTCGCGTACGTTCGAACGTACAACGGACAGAGCGGCGCCGAACGCCGCCGGCCTTAGCGCTTGAACCGCACGATTCTCGCCAAGACTTAGTTCTGAGCAGAAAGTATTATTATTAATATTTTGTAGGCTATTAAAGAGTAGGTATTTTCGCTTTTGTATGGAGTGATGTATCTGTTACGTTAGTAACTATTTATTAATCTGTGTTCAGGGTACACCTGAGCCCCTTGGTGGGGGTATGTATGGGCTTATCATAATTATCACGCACCCGTCTTCCAGCTTGAAGTTGCCCGGCCTGCTGAGCCGCTGCTGGATGCCGCGCGCGAACGCCACCGTGGCGCTGCGAGCCCATGCGAAACGCCTGTCTCCGCACAGGGCACTCAGATCTTTCTTTTGATCTTTCTTCGCAGCAGAACCAGCTCTGTTAGAAACGTGAAAAAGATATTGTTTGATAATCGCCAGAAAAGATAATGTAAATTTGACGCTTTGAACTATCTTTTGAATTATACAGAAAGTACCTGACCGCGCCCACAGTTACGCCCGCGTTATTTTTCATCAATCAAAATCAGATTTTAGGTATATTACTGCGGTAAAAAATAAGCTACTTACATACGCTCTATATCTGTAAAAAATTATCATCATCATCATCATCATCATCATCTGTAAAAAAATAAGGTAAATCTGTTGCTTAGTTTCAAAGTGCAAATCTGACCCACCCTATTTTTTTTATAATATACAGTACCTACAGTCGATCATAATGGATCAGTACCTATTCAAAGTTAGGTACTGTGGTTCGCTTGTGCGGGCCTGTTTATCTTGGATAATATATGTAGCTCTGTGTGATTTGGTAAATAAAGAAAGTATTTGTAGTATAAGAAACACTGAAACTATAAAACATAGAGTCATAGACAGATTTTTTGAGGCATCATGTCATCGATTTTAGTGACAAGAAAACTGAATTCTTAAATTTCTAAAATCGGACCCAATTGGAGCCATCCAGCAGAGTCCTGTTGAAATTTCATGACAGCGAAAAGTAAATGGAATCCATGTAGTAGAATCTCACCTCTCTTTCTCCTCTTGTCTCTTTCTTTGCTTCCTCAAATTAACAAAATATTCATACGCTTGATCTGGTTTGAATGGATCGGACGCATCCAACATAGTTTGCAAGTTTATTATCTAAAAATAACAATATTAAAACAGATTGAATAAAATGTAATTCTTTGTAAAAATACCTCGGCTCAGTGATTTACTAAACGTTATCTACTTATACATTTTCATATAAGTAGGTAGGTAGGTACATATGGTTTTATGATTTGGGGGGAGAGGGAAAGGGCAAACTGCGACCCGAGAGGATCTATTATAGTTGGCCCTCATTGTCAAAATAGTAGGCCTAGGTACAGAAGCCAGAACGTGCGACTGGACATGTTGGCTTTGAGAGTTCCTGTATTTAGGGGTGAATTTCGTAGTGCGAATGTCCAATCCAACCGCATGTGCTGGCTTCTATACTGTACATAGAGATTAGTGCAAAGTCCCGAAATGCTCGACACTAACCTGTACTGTGACCTCCTAACGCAACCAGGCAGACATAAGGCATTGGCACTGTTTGTTCTGCCGTGGTCGTGGTCCATTGTTTTGTTACAACTTGGATGGGCCCGCCTCCGACAAACGCAGCTTCTGCAGTTTGCGTCAAACGCAACATTAGAGGAATGTATCAGACGCTATGCTTTTACTTTTCTGAAACTGTATTCACGTATAGTAAACGCAGAAAAGGAAATTTAAATTCAAATTACATCTGTCTGATGCATATCTCTAACGCTGCGCTTGACGTGTAGAGGACCCGTGCGCCTAAGACCAGACTTACACAGAGAGAACCAAGTTTTAAAAATCTCTATACATTCTGGAATGCCAAGTAGGTAGTCACCGCGGTTTGTAAATAGTCGCGTTGTGTGAAGTCTTTGATAATGTAAGTATAGGCGGAGACGCTTTTGACTAGTTTGAAACTCTCGAATTGTTCCCTAAGAGATGAGTCTCTCCACGACGACTGTCGCCACATCTAGCAGTTCCAAGCAGAATGTCAATTAGACGAATCTCTTTAGTGAGCGTATATGGTTCGCAAAAGCAACAAATTAATAGCTCTAGTCTCAGTAGTTCTGTGATTTTAGTCCGGTAACAACTTTTCAGTCTACTTATAGAATCGCAGTGATGGAAAATCTGGTTAGGGGATAAAATCATCGAACTATTAAGATTAGAGGTTTAAAACCAGTTTTTAGTCAGTAGCTCCGTGAGAGACGGGGTTAAAGCCTTGGCTACAGCTTTTGGCGACACGCGGTGCGAGTTGCGAAGCGATGAGCGATACGCTTTGTGACTAGATGGTATGCCACGTGCCACAGCTCGGTCGATCAACCGTCGCCGTCCCCTCAATGCTCCTCGCGCCGCCGCCGCCGTCCGCTTCGCAATTCGCGCTGCCCGCCGTGAGTTGTAGCCAGGGGGTAAAGCTGACCCAAGAGGGCACTCACTTGCTCAGGCGTAAGCACATCGGCGTATGTCCGCCACATGTTGATGAGTTGGCGACGCGTGGGCTTCGCGAGCTCATCCATCCTGTCGCTCAGAACGATGTTATATTTCCTCAAACATTTGGCCTGCCTTCTCGTTTGCCTTCGTGTCATTTTCACGTCACGTTCCGTTGCTACCATACCCCTGCAAAACCATATCTAACTGTACTACTTAGCTTCTGTAACAGAACAGAATAAGTATCTCATTAACCCTGTTGTAAGAATTGTTGAGATGCTAAAAGCTTCTGACATCGCTCGTGTCACAACTTCATTCGTAGACGTAGACAGCAGCCGCGGCTGAAGTATGGAATTATTATTATTTTTGGACAATCGGTCAAGATATTTGTTCGACGGGGCGACCTGGCCCACTGAGATCCAAACCTGGAACACTCGGTGATGAGAAAAAAGCGTTTTAAAACTCGGCTACCTTAGCTGTTATAGCATAGATACTATGATAGAGGTTAGGTGCAGTAGCCAGCCAGCACATACGGCTGGAAATGTTGGCCTTGAGAGCGCTCGTATTCTGTAGCGGTAGTGGTGAATTTCTAAGAATAGCGAGTGCATTCGACATTTGTCCAACCGCATTTGGCTTACTTAAGTAGGTATATATAATCTGCTAAAGCTGCTAATTGGTTAAAAAAGAACCGGATACATATTATGGATGGATAACTATGAAATTGCAAAAAAAACCCTTAAATCAAACTATGTACTTTCGTAACAATAATGAAATATAGTACGGTTAATGGACCTTGGCATCGAGGGTTGAGGCGGTGGCCTAGCTGTCTTCTTTGGCATCGTGTTCTTCTGTACACGCAGGGTCCGGCCCTTCTGGATGGTCTCGGCGACCGACTGCGCGCCCTTTTTTCCCGTCTGTAGTGGTAACACTACAACTTTCTTCTGAGGCGTCGGAGTAGCGGGCGCCGTTGACGCAGGCGACGGGGCTGCCGTGGACGGCGGGGCTGGTTAAAACAACAGGCTTAAGTCTTCCAAACGATAATTTACGAACAATGAAAATAAACTACAATTTTTATTAAAAATGTAATCTTCTTCCTCTTTTTCTTATCGAATGGGTTTCGGTGGTTTCGAGGTTAACCTACTTCACAAACCCTGGTCAACTATTTGGTATTCTGTGCCCTGGTGTCGGAATTGTTGAGCCGCCCTAGGCTTCCGACATGGCTCATATGACTACTACATCCGTAGATAGTAGCCGGGACCAACGGCTATACGTGCCTTTCGAAGCACGGAATTATGTTTCTTTTCGGACAATCAGGTGATTCAGCCTGCAATGTCCTAACCAAACTGGGAAAGTCTCACAAAGTTATATTTGTTCGACGGATCCCCACGTCGGATTCGAACCCAGAACGAAGAAGAATGACGAAGTGGTCTCCGCCTTCTACACCTTCAGGAAAGAGTTGTCATAACCATTTTAAACAGACTTACCTGATGAAGCAGCCGATGTTGCCCCAACTTCAGATGATTGCCCGGTAGAAGCCATGATTCAAAATATTCTTTTAATAAAGTTAACAATAGAAATAGTATTCGAGTTTGGGTTTAAATGAGTGGAAAAAAAATGTGGTTTTGCATAGCTTGCATCGTGAATATGAAATCTGTCATGTCAATTGCTTTACCTTCGCTACTTAATGCTCTGTCATACTAATATTATGTACGACCAGTATCACCATGAAGTAGACTATACTTCTTAATTTATTATTGTTTGAAAGCGGAGTAGTAATAAATCTTTTTTATGTAGAATAATTTTACCCAGTGGTTTTTTGTTTGTTTGAGCGTTTCCAGTGCCAAAAGAGCATCATTTACTAGCTTATCTGAAAATTATTCAAAAATAGTAAACGTTGGCGTAGATGCGTACAATAAAGTACATACGAGGAGGTGGAAAAGCCTCGTTTCGTTATTCTGAGGTGCATTATCAAGGAGTAATAGTGTTCTGTGTGCATTATGCTCTTGACAGTGATGTGATAATAGCGTAACAGAGGGAAGGCGTTTGCCCAGCAGTGGGACACGAATTAAGCTACTTAAGATTTTGGGGCCCTAACGGCCGGACCCAAATTTTAATGATGAGTTATTTATTATGCATCAATAATAATTTGGCATTCTATATTATTTTATATGCATAGCCTGTTTGCAATATGTTTGCAACACGAGGGTAATAATTACATTTATTTTTTTATTCCTGTTACGTATTAGCGCCTGTAATCAGGGTGTAAGTAAAAGAATACGAGTAGTGTGTAATTTTTCCTGTTTAGGTACATTATTGTTACCTTAGCAATAAGGCCGCCTTTTGACTGTTCTGTTTTGATCTATTTTTCTGTATTTGTTTGTATTTCTGTTTGATGTTAATAAATAATATTTGTATTCTATTGTATTGTGAGATAGACTGTATTTATAATAATAAGTAAAGTTTGTAATCAATGACAATACAATTGATAAATGAAAAGATCACATTCGTACATTTAATAAACATTTATTCTTTGTTTTTCACTTTGTATCTTAATTACTAACATATTAAGTAGTTATCTTCTCTGTATACAAAACTTTCAGTAGTAAGAAACTTTTTTTTGCATTTGATACGATTTTTATTTATTAACGTCAATATTAATTGTTTCAACAAAATTATCTTTTATAAAATTTCTAAAGACTAGTAAACTTACAAAGAATTAATTAATTAGTAACTTAGATCAAATATGAAAGTAGATCCACCACGCTCGCATACAACATAAAACGGATACAAAATACGGCACCGCGTCAACTATCAACTTATACATGCCTATACAGATATCGTACATTTATTTATAAGTAATCTTATTGCAAAGTCAAATCAACGTCAAACAATCAACGACATTTGGAAAAGCCGCGCTTCGCTTTTCCCATTTCTCTGATCTGCGCCATCGATTAGCGACTGAGAAACTTTCTCAATTTTGGCATAGTTTTGACGGTGCCGTATTTTGAGAGGCTTTTGTGTATTGTTAAGTCTCGGTCACACACAACTATTAGTCGCTGCAAATTGGCACTCGCAGCGACTAACAGGGCTATTCGCTGCGAATTCCATACAGACCCTGAAGTGGGAGCCGCGCTTCGCTCTTGAAGCGCGGCGCCAATCTCTCTGGTTACGATACTTCATCAAAGATTAATAATAACTGGAAAAACAGCGACATCTAGTATGCTGCGGCAACAACATTTAATGCAATAAACCAAGGTGGGAAAGCTGCGCTACAACCATCCAACCGTAGCGTTTGACATATTTTAGGCAACAAGTAATAGTCCCCCCCACGTATTAATAGTTCTTTTTCCGTTTGAGTTAGTTCGAGGGTAGTTCAATGAGATCCAGAGGGGTACCACGACGATGGGAAAAGCGCGCTTTAGTTGAATAATTCTAAGATTATTTTGAAATATATAAAGTCCGACCGAGCAGAAAAATAAAACCTTGCCATAAACATTAAAATATACGCGCCCTCAGCCAGGTTTTTAATTTTTCTGGCTTTACTTGACCTTTTAGACAGTTTAGCACTCAATTATAGATAGGTATTTATATAGGTTTTAAAACCCGTTTATTCAATTATTTAATTACTATATAAAACGTTTTCAAATTAGTACTAATACATCCTTTTTTACTCTAACAAAGAATACCACATCATTAAAATTGTTTTAAATTTATAAAAAAACTAACAACTGACGGCCCTGTAGCTAAGTCCGGTGAAGCTTGATTAGTCGAACCATAGGGTCGAACTTTTTCGACACAAGCCTTTGGTCAATTTAAAAAAAAGGCATGTATCTTACCCTAGTAGTATTATCCAAGATATTTTTAATATGATTAAATATACTTATAAATATCCCAGAAAATATATCACTCAGTACTAATCTGTCCGGAAATAGTCCCATCAATTATTTGTTATCTATATTCATTCTTAATTTTCATCAACAAGTTACCTAACATTTAAAAGCGTACACATGCGAATATAAACATTTATCGTGTCTTCGTCGCGCCTATTGTTATTGTATACTAATAAGTTAAAAGTTTGACAGCCAAAGGGATGAAAAAGTCGTCACGATTAGGAAATTTCCAATCGGTCGTAGGCCACCACATTCCTTCTCAACTATAGCACAACCAGCCGTGGCACAACATTTCTCTGTGCTTTACCAACTATTGAGCTATCGAGAACTCCACGGGGATTCGAGTCAGAATTAACGAGTATTTCATATTCATACACTTCAACTTCCTTGCCCTTGTAGGGTAAGTAACATGTGCTGTATAGAGTATGGACTTTTCCTACTAGCAACTGATTGTCGTAGAACGCGCGTCCGATGTATAGAGGCTCCTGTCGCACCTCTGAATAGCCGGCTACAAACGCGTTTTCTGGTATGTAGTTCCCACGTGTTTGCACCCATTTCACGTTGAAACCGCATAATATCTGGAATAAAAAATATTTTAACATTAAAGCTAAGTTAACAATAGTTTCTTTTTGTTCTGCTTCCTCTCTTCATGTTCCTCAACAGGCGCCTAGGGCTCCAATGGGATTATATGAAATAACCTTTTGAGGTCAATGACCTCGAAGGGTCAGTGACCTTTCAAGGTCAGATAATCTTTTAATTTTTTTTCACTGTTTCTGAAAAGAGGCCTTTTTTCCACATCCCACTACTCTCATAATTTGATCTTTTTATGTATTCCCTCTGTTACTGCTACATGTACACGATACTAAAGTTAGACTAACTTTAAACGTGCAAAACCTCAGAAGCAAGAAAGCGCATGATGCGGGACAAGTACGAGTTTATATACAGCCTGTAACACATATTGTGTCCGCTTTCTATGAGACTGCATTTTTTTCAAACTATATTTCGGATGTAGTGATTGCATCTCCAGCCACTGCGGCTACGGACTTTATTTATCACTCACCTGGTTTCGTTGTTGTTTCGGGTATTCCCTTCCTCCCCAAGCAACATAGCCGCAACGTTTGGAAGGAACGTATTTCCCAGGACACAAAGAACCATTGTGTGTAGTCCTGCAGATGTAAATAGGCTCAGATTCGAAACCACCAACTAAAGCATCTTCAGGCAAAGTGGGACAGTTTTCAGCTAATATTATCCAACGAAGTTTTCCTTCCTCAATCGAGATGTTTTTTAAAGGTTTTAGAATAACCGGGGAACCTGCAAAAAATATTTGGAGTTATTTACAAACAAATAATAAATATTATGTTTGACGTCGGCAATGCCGAGGGAAAGAAATCTAAAATAACAAAGAATTACTCAGTTTCTCTTTTAGTCAAAAGTGATCATTAACATTTTCGCTATTATTTTGATGGAGTTCGTAGCATTCTTTTAAAAGTAGGTATATTAAAAGAGAAAAAACTAGTGGAAAGACTTTATGTACAAAATAATTACAATGAAGTGCCATCTTTTTGATCTATAACACAATATATCTGACTATAAATTACCTTCATACAACCATTCAACAGTCCATCTAACAGATTTCAAATAAAATTTAATATATCCAATATTGTTTTTAACTATATTGTTATTTTCATAGGTCAATAATGGTTCTGTCTGTCCGCCTGCACCCAAGCAAATAACATTGCTATGCCAAGTAAGCCAAAACTCCCGGAATTCAGTCCCAATGGGTTCCGCCAAACTAAATCTTTTTGATTCTTGTTGCCCATTCACTGAAGTGTCCACAAATCTGTATGTTGGCCCAAAGAAAAACTGTAAGTAAAAGTAGAAATAGTTTTGTAAATTAACAAAATATTATGTTGAAAGTTAACAATCAACACACACAACAGGCCAAAGTTACCCATTAGAGCCAAACTGACCAGTGCTCATATTCATATGGAGATTATGATATGCAAAATTATCTATAGGATATGCAAAATTTATCATATTTTATTTGGACCTGTTTTTGAATCACTGGTAGGTAGGTATCCTAGAGTTTCTACTTTATTTTGTCAATAAATATATACCTGATAAAGGTCCTTGCTGAGATCTGCCTTTGAAATCAAAGTGAAAGCTGCAAAACCCATTCCCATAGGATAACGCACTTTGAACCGCAGTGCACCAGCATCAGCTTTGTACAAGTCAAACACACCTGGTTCTAGAAACAAGCAATGGGGTTGCTTAAATAGGTGGTTGGAAAGGGGTGGGAAAAGAGGAGTATTGGGGTTGTAGAGTTATTTTAATGACCTTTAGAGGTCATTGACCGTCAAGGGTCAGTGACCCAATATTCTTACTGACCTTCTCATTTCCATACCTATGTATCCCTCTACAATGCCACAGGATACCAAAATTACTAAATCTGACTCATAGTCATACTCTGCCCACACTTTTAAACCAAAGATGACTTTGACTAGACAATCTATTATTAAGTACTAGATACTATTATACAGAAATAATAGTGAGCAATCTCCAGCTGTAACTAAAGTCGCAACCAAAATAAAACACATAAAATGAAAGTGGGCTGGCCAAATGATAAGGGGTCCGGACAAATGGAGCAAAACCACGACAACATGGTACCCTAGCGCCTAGAGAGGGGAAAAGGAGTAAAGGAAGACCATTTAAATACTGATGATGGAGATGAAATGAAATGAGGAACATGGAATAGTTGAGATGGCTGACCGAACGTGGAATAGAGTGGCAGAGAACAAAAGTGAATGGAGGCGATTGGGGGAGGCCTTTGCCAACAAACTAAGCATCTGTTTTGTAAGGATTAAAAAAAAAACTCCAGCTATTAACAGCTAATTTTAATTGCAAAAATACCTACACCCACAAGACTTGTGGGCAAGACAGGCAAAAGGCAATAAGCTTGGTGTACCTCTTTCCTCTTATTAGGTATTTATGTAAGTATGTAGGTAGGATAATAGGTAATTAAGTAAAAATTAAAATAAAATTATTAAAAAAGTAGTGCTTAGGCTTACTTACCATTGTGATACATGATGAAGAAAAGGTTTAATTGTGCACAAACTCTAGAAAACAAAACCTTGGTTATTGATTTAATAATTGATTTTTAACATTTAATATAACATAATTCACCGTACAAAAAACAAAAACAGCAAGTGGTTACGATTTTATTAGTGACTAGACTAAACTAAATGCTCTCAGTGAAATATTGTAAAATGATAGTTGTTTTGAATGGTCTAAAAAACAAAGTATACCAATCGGACCAATCAGTCAGACTGTCAAAGTTGACACACACCTTATCCTTGTCGAATAATACACATTCGACAAGGATGAACAGCAGAAGACGTAGCTTGTGTCAAGTCACGTGGTCTTCTTGTTTGTTAGACCTTGTTTTCTTCGTTGTTTTCTTTTGGTCATGGTTTTGATTATAGTCCGGTTCGCTCCAGTACTAAATGAAAAATTCTATCTGTCATTCCTGTAAATGGCAACGACTCATACCGTTGGATTCGTCTTGGTGTCCTGAACGTGGAACTGTCGGTCGTCAAGTTCTAAAGTGGTGGAGGGAGGAGGGGAGGGGTAATCAAAGTTGGCGAATTTGTACTTTTGTTTTTACGCTGTAATTTGAAAACTAGTGGACCGATTTCTTTGTTATTGGTATTATTTGAAAGTGTATAATATTACCTAAAAGACGTTCTTATACATCAAATACGCCAATGCAGCGGTTACCGCGCAATAATACCAAACATTAGAAAAAAAAATTGTGTATAGCTAATATCACAGATTACGCTAAACCTATAAAGTTTTCATGAAAACAATGTTTCCTACTTTGATTCTACAACAAATTACCTAATCAAAAAGGTAACTATAATTACTATATGATTTATGGTGCCTGAGCTAGAGCTAATTTACGAAACGTAGTCGTAGGATCACTATACTACGAGTACGCAAATATAAGTAAATGAATGAGAAGAGATGGGTAAGTAATCACCATATTACTTTATTTATATATTTTAAGCTTACATTTTTCAAATAATACCTTGAAAAAAGACTTTACGTCGAAATAAAGAGGATAATTTTTTTTTGTTCTTCACTATTAGTAGTTTTGAATTTGCCTGTAGCATCTGACCCAAGGTACGTGACAAGATAAAACTTTTGTCAGGGGTAGATATTAGTAATACCTACCCATGATAAAAAAATAAAAGAAATCTACGTCAAAATAACCCGGGAAACATTTTTTTAGGTTTTCACTATAGTATTTTTGACTTTCCCTGTAGCATCTGACCCAAGGTACCTGACGAGATTAAACTTATGTCAGGTGATAGATATTAGTAATCCCTTTCCATGATAAAAATATAAAACAAATTTACGTCGAAATGACACGGAAAACAATGTTTTAGTTTTCACTATAGTTGTTTTAACTTTGCCTGTAGCACCTGATTCAAGGTACCTGACGGGATAAAGCCTATGTCAGAAGATAGATATCTGTAACATCTATTTATGATAAAAATATAAAACAAATTTACGTCGAAATAACGCGGAAAACAATCTTTTAGCTTTTCACTATAGTCGATTTGACTTTGCCTGTAGCACCTGACCCGAGGTACCTGACAGAATGAAAACTATGTCAGGGAATAGATATTGGTAATATCTACCTATGATAAAAAAATAAAAGAAATTTACGTCGAAATAACGCGTAAAACATATTTTTAGTTTTCACTATAGTAGTTTTTACTTTGTCTGTAGCACCTGGCCTAAGGTACCTGATAGGATAAAAACTATGTCAGGGGATATATATTGGTAATATCTATCCTCATGATATAAAAATAAAAGAAATTTAGTTCGAAAAAAAAAATAAAAAAGTAAAAAAATAATTATGTTTATTTCAGACAATTCAGTCCATACGATTACATGTTAGTACAGTTTAATTTAGTAACAATTAACGCGGAAAACAATTTTTTATTGCGTACTCGTAGTATAGTGAGCTGCGACTATGTTAAGTTAATTAACTCTAGCTCAGGCACCATAAATCCTATAGTACTTATTGTTACCTTTCTGATTAGGTAATTTGTTGTAAAATTAAAGTAGGCAACATTTTTATCACGAAAAATTTATAGATTTAGAGTAATCTGTGATATTATTTAAACACATTTTTTTAAAATTATGTTTCGTATCATTACGCTGTAACCGCTGCATTGACGTATTAGATGTATATGAACGTGTTGTAGATAATGTTATACCCGTTCAAATAATACTAATAAGAAAGAAATCGGTCCAATAGTTTTTAAATTACAGCGTAAAAGTCCAGCATCTTTGATTACCTCCCCCTCATCCCTCCACCACTTTAGCACTTGACGACCGACAGTTTCACGTTCAGGACATCAAGACGAATCCAACGGTAGGAGTCATTGCCATTTACAGGAGTGACAGATAGAACTCATGTTCTAGAGCACTTTTGGTCGAAAATGAACCGGACTATTATGTTTTGATTGCAATCACCGTATAATAGGTACTATATTTATTCTGTGATAGTGGCGCGCGATTATTTTTATTGACATTTTGTTTTGCGTGATAAGCCGCATCCACACGCGTGCCGTGTTTGCCAAACAGAGCGAGACGCAGTTATGCGTTAGAATGAGATACAAATCACCGCGCGCGCTCACTCTAGCGCACCTAGCGCATCGCATAACTGCGTCTCGCTCTGTTCGGCATACAAGGCAGACGTGTGTAGCCCGTATTGTGGAGACAGGGTGAGGTGACTAGGTGACAGGTGTACAAAAAAAAAATGGACTGACGCGAAAAACTGACCGTCTGTCTGTGCCCAGCATTAATGATTCACTGAATTTCACTGTCGGTCGAGTCGAATCAAAACCTGGAAATATACAAAAAATCTTTGCTGTTAATCGGTGATTCAGTTTTGTGTTCGGTGGCTAACGAGAAATTAAAATGGGTGACCCTATAAGTAAGTAAATCCAGTCAGAAAGGCATCTTTGCCATGTTTTATTTTTACAAATTACATGAACTCATTTCCCCTGAAAATGTGATAATTCTTAAAGAATAAAAATCTTCCGGCTGCGTACGAATCCATTGGTTAGTTACGGAAAAAGAAAAGGGTATATCTCTGCTTTGTTATATACTAGTTAATAAGGAATACTTTTCTCTTACTTGACACTTACTCTGGTTTTCAACAGGTAACTTGCTTTAGCTATCTGTTATTCTATGTGACTGAAAATCTTTTAGACCACTGTTGATATATATATATAAAAATATCAACCAGTCCATAACCTTATTGGATGTGTTGGATATGTAGAACTTAAATAAATACCTAAATAAACAAAAATGATACCTATATCAATAGAGTTATACCTACTAAAAATTACCAAGGGGCTCGAGCCAACCCTATGGGCATCATTAGGTTTTAGTTGACCACAGTGGCTATGCAGGTTGTCATCTTCCAGATGTATAGGACTACAGTAATGTATCCTATTTTCAGAGTTAACAACATGGCCTAAGCATCAGAATCTGTTCTACCTGGTCACCAGCAGTGGAATATCATTTGATGTAATGGCGCATGGTAATGCTGCTGTGGGATTGGCTAGGAAACCTGGCAAAAAGATTGACTATTGGGTAAGACCAATTTTATATGCATTTAAAACATTAAACCATAAAGGATTATTATGATTTTTCTTTAGAACCGAAATCTATGCTTATGTTATGTGAAAGAAAAATAGTAATGGCTATATAGATATTACTTAAAAAAATACTAATTATTATTTTCCATTTAGCTTTCTAATTCTGTTAACACTTAATTAAACAATACACACATGGTACGATGGAGGCATAGCCTTGTGTTGGATGCAATTTTTTTTGTTAAATCTATAATTTTTAGATCGGCATTGGAGACAACAACCGGTGCTGGATTAAGAAAAATGATGTGCATGTTAAATCAATTCATATACTAAACATTATGTCGGAGGAACACTATAGCTCATTTTGGCTACAATGGAATGCAGGTGTGATTCGACTGGGAAAAGTTGGGGAGCCGAAACCTATTGTGAGTTACTCGAGCAAGGTTCCTGCATTGAAGTACGTCACATTCAGCGGCCTAAGTGGCAACCCTGTTCATTGGAGATTTGACTGTAAGCATCTAATAATAGCTAGTAATAATATAACTTAGCAAGCAACTTATTCCGCCCTGCGGAATCGCCTGCGCTAACAGTTTTTTTTCCATGGGAATGAGAGATTTTACTACGGTAAAAGGTAGCCTATGTGTTATTCTGATGCATAAGCTATACTATTGTAAAATTTCATTAAAATTAATTGAGTAGTTTTTTCGTGAAAGAGTAACAAACATCCATAATCCATCTATCCATCCATAAATCCATCTTTACAGACATTCGCGTTTACAATATAACTGGGATAGTAGGACTTAACTAGCTTTCCGCCACGGCTCCGCCCGCTTTAACTGTTTTTCCCGTGGGAATGAGGCATTTTCCCGCGGTAAAAGGTAGCCTATGACTCAGGGTGAATGTAGCTTTCTAATGGTGAAAGAATTTTTGAAGGTTCAGTAGTTTTTGAGTTTATTCATTACAAACACACACACACACACACACACACACACACACACACGCACACACACACACACACACACACACACACACACACGCACACGCACAAACACACAAGAATACAAATCTTTCCTCTTTATAATATTATTATGAAAAATATGTTTTTTTATTACATTTTAAGAAAGTAGTATAAGTATGATTGATTAGTTATTCATCATGATACAAATTGGAATTGTATCATACAATTGAAGCAGGTATCAATTAAGAACAACAATAATTATATTAATTTTCAACTCCTTAAAATTTTACATCAATAATAAGAATTAAAAAAAATATTCTTTGTTTCTTACCAAAGTCTTATATAAAAAGTTCTTCCTCATTAACTGCTATTATTATTATTACATACATACATACATACATAAAGTCACACCTCTTTCCCGGAGGGGTAGGCAGAGACCACTTCCTTCCATTACTACGATCCAGACACACTTCTTTCGCTTCATCCACATTCATTATTAATATTGATTGTAATATTTTAGTGCCACCAGTGCGGCCTACGCCCAAGCTCTGCAAGCCCATATCAGGTGGGAGGTTGACCTGGGTAGGAGCTGAGGACCAGCTACCTGATGAAGCTGTGATTGGAGGGTTTGAGAACGAGGTCCTGTACATCATCAGATCCGCTCACAGGGGATCTGTTACTCCAGGGAAGTTCAAGCCTTCAGAAGGTGTTGGTTATATCTCATGGGGAGGAAATAGTCATTCAAAAAGCGAACTTGAGGTAAGTAAAAAAATATATGCAAAATTTTTAATTGTTGCTGAATTTGTGGGGACATCTCACACACGGCCATTTGAGCCCAAACTAGGCAGAGCCTGTACTATGCGTATCAGACAGCTGATATACATACAATTAATATAAATATACAACATCCAGACACAAGGCAATCACAAGTACTCATCACACGAATGTTTGCCCTGGGCGGGATTCGAACCCTTGCGTCATTTTGTTAGAGACTTGTTGTCAATAATGACAGTAGCCATACCATTATAAATATTGGATAGAATTAGAGACTTGCATTATTTTATCACAGAAATTCTTGGTTTTACCTAGCCTTGAATATATTTGAGGGACTATTCATAGAAGCTCTTTATGGCACTGTCAAGTTCGTCGCTTCCATAGTCTAAAAAAACAAGGTTAACAATCGGACTGTCAAACTTGATACAAGCCTACGTCATCTGCTGTTCATCCTTGTCGAATGCGTATTATTCGACAAGAATGAACAGCAGATGACGTAGGCTTGTGTCAAGTCAGTAAAACCAGTAAGTTATCTTCATACAAACGTGTCGCTGTCCGTTTGAATGTGTGCGTCCGCGCCGCGCGCTGTGTAGGCACGCGCTGTCACGCACACACTAGCGTAAATAAGGGGGCGGCAGTATGGGTAAATGCAAGCGTGTGTGTGACAGCGCGTGCCTGCACAGCGCGCTCACATTCAAACTGATGGGATAAGTTGGTATGGAGATAACTTACTGTTCTGAATCTACTGTGATTTTATTGTCCAGGTGCTGTGTGGGTTCGACTGTACGTGGGTACCCACGTGTGACGACAGGATCCCGGCGGGGGCCTTCGTGGGCGGCTACTCCGAGGACCGCCAGGAGAGGCTGTACGTCGGCCGCGCCGAGCACAACGGACACACCATCCCCGGGAAGGTGCAACCCTCGCATAAGGTCTGTATGTGCTGTGTTATTGTAACTTTGTATATGTATGTACTTTGTATTTGCTCTATTATTATTATTTGAAATATATTATGTGTATTTATATATTATTTATTTATTACCTACAGATATTTATAGTTATAATATTTCATAGTCGTAGTTTTAAGATTGTATTAGGAATTAGGATTAAGTTTGGATTAGGCGCACTGACCCGAATCAATTCCATTCAACGTTTCTCCTCTCTAAGTGGTTGCCTGGAAGAAATTGCTACCTAAGCGATACATACTTGTATCTGTATTTGTGTTTCTGTTTGTGTGCAATCATACTTCATACTAATATTATAAAGAGGAAAGATTTGTATTTTTGTGTGTTTGTTTGTAATTAATAAACTCAAAAACTACTGAACCGATTTCAAAAATTCTTTCACTATTGGAGAGCTACATTCACCCTGAGTAACATAGGCTACCTTTTACCGCGGGAAAATCCCTTATTTCCACGGGAAAAACTCGGAAAGCTAGTAAAGAATATTTTCATTTCATTTTCAAGGTCTGCTACATTCCCTTCAATGAACGCGAAATCGGAAAGAGCAAGTACGAGATTCTCGTCGTGCCAAGCGTGGTGCGCAGCGCTAACGATAACTACTTGTCCGACATAAACGTCGAGAGCGCTTCGGAGTCCGACCACGAGGAGGAAAACACCTGGCAAGCTGATGACGATGACGACGAAGACATTGATGACGATGATGATTACCGTTACAACGAGGCGATGGAGGAAGTGATGGCCTTGTAGCTGAGGGAGCTGCTGATGCTGAGGATGTTGCTTCTGAAATGCTACGTGATCGTCGTTTTATCGTAAGTTCATCGGTCAGTACAGTAATGTGAAACGTGATGTGAAAATGGACACTAAAAGTGTGAGTTTAAATTCATTTTACTTTGTTTTGGAACTTCATGATTTTTGTTAAAAACGTTAACATTTTCAGTAGGTACTTCGATGTGTATGGTCGTGTCGTGGTCTAATGGGTTGAACCACGGATTTGGCACTCCACTAAATTATATTCTAAAGACCCACTGGTCTTTAGAATAGAACGCGAACTCTTAGCATTTATTAATTAGATAATTATCTGGAAATACTGAAAATACCAGCGTTTTTACTAATAATCGTTGTTGAATTTGTTTGTGTATTTTGTTACTAGGTATATTCATCATTCATGTAGATTCTTATGTTTAACCTAAGACACGCGACCTGTTTTTTTTTCTTTTTTAACTTAGATGTTAAATTTTCTGCTCACGGTTTTAAAAACGATTTAAATGCATATTAAAAAATATATTTACTATGTACGGAAATTGTATTGCATACCAAATTAGTATGCGTATCTATGTACATACATCCAGCCAGCATAGATACAGCAATAGCTTAAACATGAGGAAAATTGCATAGCAAACGATTGTGTCGCGTCTACGTAGTTACTTACTAAATGTGCTATATAGAATGTTGTTTGTACTTTTACTCCACTAGGCACCTAATTCACGGGAGACAAAAGACAGACGACGAAAGGGACAGGGGAAGGGGTTAGAAATAAAGCCGCCTGTTGACTTCTATATCATAAATTTAATGTATTTAATTTTCTGTATTTTCCTTGGGTGTCAATAAAGCATGTTTGTATTTATTGTATTGTGTTGTAAAGGGACGCAGTTATGCGTTAGAATGAGATACAAATACACCGCGCTCACTCTTGAGCATAACTGCGTCCCTTTCGTCTTCTGTCTTTGACTACCGTGAAATACCCCTCTTAACCGTCTTTTTCCGCCATGTATATATTATAGTGTTAAGTGTATATTTATAATAATGTATGAAGTGTTTAACACGCTATATGTAGATCCGTAAATATTCAAGAAAATGTATATAATTCATACTCGGCAACAAAAAATGTAAAGCGCAGTTAGGATTGAAAAGAAGTAAAGCTTTATTCTTCAATAACCAGACAGAATGTATCAACTCAAATTTGAATGTATTAGAAAGGTTATATAAATACTGGTTCTTGTAAAATAAAGTAGTGTAAGTTTAAAGTTCGCGATAGGTGTTGAAATGGATTAGTTCGGCATTAAATCTAGATAGACGTGGTAGAAACGTATCTAGTGCCATGTCTAACATGACTAGATGTACCCTGTAGTTAGATAGAAGTGTTTAACTTAGGGTAGTTTAAAAAAACCAATCCATACTCTTCCTATATGTAATATTTATTATTATGCATTTAACCCAAGGACGATTATCGTTCTTGCTAAAATGAATGAGGATTGAATTCTCAATTATCCATTTTAGCATTTTAAGGCCATATTTTATATTTCGAAATTATTGTAGTGTTAGCTGTTTGCGATCAACATTGATATTTTTATGAATTAGTGGGTCTATGTTATAGCAAGCACTTAAACATGTTAGTCCCTGCTTGATTGTGTAAAGTGATACCTATTTGTAAAATGTTTAAAAATAAACATCATTTACCTACTGATTGTTAGAAAAAAGTATGAAAACTTGTATGAATAAACATGTTTATTGTTCAATTTAATTTGTTTTTCTTGCCAAAAACCTCCTACCAGAATCCCGAAAATACCTGGAAGACCAGAATACAGTATAAACCATAAAGAAAAAGAAAATAGGTAATTATTTAAATAACAGCATTTAACAAGCAACTGCTGATTTCCACTCCCTTTACAGGGAGGTGTTGCGATAATCGCTATATTTAGATGATTGGATTGTAGTTGTTGGTTAAACAAGTGAACGTGGTGCCTACTTCTTAAGTTTATGTTAGGTTTGGATGGATGGGCCTTTAAATTGCATTGACCAAGAGGTACAGACAAACCAAATAGGGAAAAGTAGGGATCAAAGTGCCGGGAGTAAAGGTGCTCCGACACAACTTCAAAACTTCGATTACCTAAGCGTACTCGTATCTACAAGAGATGTATCTACAAGTTCCCTCCGGAGGATAATGTACAAAACGCAAAATGTACACAACACGCAAATTTTACCCCGGGTCCACACGTCTGCCTCTTGTATGCCGAACAGAGCGAGACGCATTTATTTGTATCTCATTCTAACGCATAACTGCGTCTCGCTCTGTTTGGCAACCAAAATGGCAAAAAGCACGCGTGTGTAGGAAACTTTATACAAAACCCTAAATAGTATATGACGTTTTTATGTTGTGTAGACAGACAACCTAACCCCCGTCTCTGAACTCTGCTGTCCTCTACTCAATTCATGATAACTTCCCTATTATGGTTTATAAATTCTTTATTATTTAGGTATACATGCAAACTGTTACTTTTGCTTTCATACCTGAATCCCTTTCGAATCGTGATGATGCAGCATAGTGAATAGTCACGAATAGTGATGGCATTTCGGTAAAGATCCCATGGAAGAAAATAGACACAGTTTAAAAATGAGTTACTATCACCGCACCGCACATCATCGCCTTTTTTCTATAAATCACTTTAAATACCTACTTGAGTTGTGTAGGTATGGATTTACACTGTTTTCAAACTAAAATTATTTAGAACTTAAATTCATAAACCCTTCCCGTAGCAATGCGTAGCCAGTCTACGAAACTGCGTAGCCGAATCGGACGCGTTGATGTCTTTTGTAGGGAGCGTAGCGTATTAGAACGTAACCATAACCAGTAATATTGGGTGTTCACTGACTACATATACCTACATAGCAGTGGATTTTTTATAATTATTAACTGTATTGATTGATTCAGTATACAATTTAAGAAATATACCTATTGTATGTAAAACACCTATAAAGTTGAATTTAAAAAATTGAATTTTAGAATCACTTACATAGTATAAAACAAAGTAGCTTTCTCTGTCCCTATGTCCCTATGTATGCTAAATCTTTAAAACTACGCAACGGATTTTGATGCGGTTTCTTTTAATAGATAGAGTGATTCAAGAGGAAGGTTTATATATATAATACATGCATAATATACTTAGGAATAACCCACAATAACCATTTTCCTGTGCGAAGCCGGGGCGGGTCGCTAGTTTTACATATAAACGATTATGAAGCTTCTTTGTATTTCCCAAATAACAGCAGCCTTGCAGCGTCAGCGAACTTAAAATCTAGTTAAAAATATAATGCATTTTTATTACAATAGTGTTCTACATCGTCTCCAACATCAGTCATTTCAGATTATTTACAGCTGCTGCTGTTAATTTATTGTTATGGGTACATCTGTTTATAATGTTGGTTGGTACTCCGCCAAAACGCCAATCATGATCATGATTTTATATTTTGGGTAATCCTAAAAAAACTGCAGTAGTTAGTATTAAAAATAATTTAATAAAGTATAACATATTGCACTTACAATCTATTGGTATAATATAATATTATGCAGTGCATCGTAATAAAAACAATATTATCTGGTTCGACTCGTACGCACCTCATCCTTAATATCAAGCCATTCTAATGCCTAATTTAAAAGCTCATTGAATGGTCGCTTAGCGATAATTTTTATAGAGCCTAGCACTTTATACTTGTGCTATAAAACTAAAGTTTGTGGTGTAATAAATTGTAAGTAGCTATTTATTATTGTAGAAACAACACAGGTGTTTGTTTTGTTCGTATTGTTGTTATCTAGACGACAATTATTATTCTTTCGGTGGGGGAGTTAATGACCTGATAAAGGACGAACATATTTATTTGTTTCAGATCTGGTATCAAAATAAGGTATGTTCAGATCTAATAAAATCACTTGCTTTTCACCACAAACGTTAGCAATCGAAGATATAAATTCTAAACGTGTACAGTCTTCCGACTTTTTAGGCGACGAGTACTTCGTAGTCAGGGAAGCCGAGCTCCTGTCCGGCGAAAGAGATGTAGCAGACGCCGTGGGATTGCTGCACCTTGCCGGTGGTGATGCTGCCTTCGTGGTGGACGCGGCCGATGAACAGAGGCTCACCGTCCTCGGACTCCCCTCCAGGGAACGCGTTGGGGGGGATGCTTGACCCGTGCGTGGGGACCCAGTTGTTCGGCCCGCCAACCAGCACCTGGAAAATATAACATTGGGATCTAGTGCCAGTAATAATAAACTTGCGCTTTTTTTTAGTTAAAAACACAAGTCAAATATTTATTTTTAACTTTAGGATATTTACATCACTGTTGAGTCAGTTATCTTTTGTGGCGAGTTCTGACATTTCGCTGTCTTCTGTGGAGAAGAACTCGCCGGAAGAAACTCCACACACGTTGCATCTTTTCAAAATATTTTTACAAAATTATAAATTGTTATTTTAATTTTATTTCTATAACAAAGAGTGCAAACGAAATATACAATTAGAGGAAGGCAACCAGTCAAAGTAGAAAAACTTAACATATCACCAATCAATCTATTACAAGCACAACTGGCAATCGACTAGAACAGACCAGTCCTCCCAAGCAGCACCCGTTCACGAGTTTGACACTGAGTTTGACACATGGGTCATGGTCGATATATCCGGTTATGATATTAGCGTCAATCAATATCAAAATCAGTTATTCGTGGTCATACATAAAAAAAGAATATGCGTCGATTTGAGAACCTCCTCAGTTTTTCGTCAGTTAAAATAATACATATATCTATCTCTTCAGAAGTCCTACACACCTGGTACTGAGGCTTGCCGTGCTCCTGGCCACCCCAAGGCACGTAAGCGCAGCCGTGTGAAGCTACTAGCTTGCCGGGCAATAGGGCGCCTTCGTGGCTCGCTCGCACCACGAACAGAGGCTCCGTGGAGCAATCATGGCCGCCCTGGACTGCGCCGGGGGGAACCTGGCCACCTGTACAAAAACAAAGGACAATCAGAAAGGCGTTGCAGCTGGTGAATGAAAGATCACAAAGAATGTGAAAAAAAATTTAAAAGTATCGACCCATCCAATTTATTTAAATCTAAACATGCCAATTATGTTACTTCTTGTGTACCGTAGCCGTTTATGGCTTATGTCTGACTCAGAAGCCATAGATGGCTCAATAATTCTGACACCAGGGTTTGTGAGGCAGGCTAACCTCGAAATCCACACGATATGCATGCATGCTAAAGACTAGATGTTTTTGAGAATCGAACTAAGTCGTCTCTCTTCCTCTACTGTCCACCAATGTCAGAAAAAAGTATATATTGTCGAAGTTTCTTACCTGAGGCATCTACCCACACCCCAGCGCCTCCCTGGGGGGAAATTTGAGGGTATCCGCCACCACCGCCAAGTGGGGTAACCTGCGGATACCCTGGAGGGCTGGCGTACATGGCTGCCGCTGCGGGAGGGGCTGATGGGGGCACTGAAACCGTAATTAACATAATTGCAATACCAGACAAACAACAAACTACAAACAAAAAACTACAAACAAAAAAACTACAATAAAAAAACTACATTTTTTTATTTTTAAATGATTTAGAGATGTTCCGGAATTCAATAGGAAAAAAATTAAAAGGAATAAGGATAAAATATTTTTTATCAAATCTAAGATTAGGTACATGCTTAGGGAATAAATATCCCTCCTAGATTTTTTTCTATTTATACTCTAAGGGTACATAATTCTTGAAATCAATCTAGATAGGTACTAACTTATTTCTGACTTCAAAGCATAAATCTTGGATAGTCTACCGAGATATTACTCTGCCTAGACCTAGGTTAGAGATGTTTATTATCTACTCCACAGACTCAATCGCATGCAATGCAACTTAGTTAGCATTGTAGTAATTCTATTAAGTATTAAGCAATATGATTAATATATTTATGAGGTAGGTAACCTCAAGCGATGAAACTAATAGAACTGTAGACGATAAAATACTTATAAAATGGTAATGAGAAAGAATAAAAATAATTATAAGTATAACTGCGATACGATAAATTGGAGGTAAAATAAAAATTATGAAAAGATATTGAAAGATTACCACATATTATAGTATTTATAAATTGTTAAAAAAAAAGATGTGAACAGGGGTTAGCTCCGCCATATAATAAATAAACGACATGATAAGATGACCAATATCAAGAACTGCGTAGAAGCATAGAGACAACAACAATGCAATGAAATATAAACCCAACCTACCACAAAAATCATTCAACATATAAATCCAGTTGCAAACCCTTATAGAGTATTGAAGAACATCAAACAAATACCACGCAGTTTCCATCAATTCTGTTAGTTTAATGTAAAACAGTGTTCAGTGTAATTAATTACTATTCCATTACAGTAATATGATAAATCATAATATGGTATGCACGCCTGCAATTTTAGTAGCCATTTACATCCAAAGCAATAACATTCGCCAATTGTTTGAGAACTCAACGAGGCTGGGAGCCGGTTTTGTGGAAGTGTGAGATGCGCCAATGTCCTCGCGCTCCGTATCCCGTCCGCACTCCGAAGAACGCGATGGGGAAGGGCGAGGGGTCCACCCACTCCATGATCACTGCTCCACTCAGCCGGTCACGCACCGTCAGGCGTCCACAGCGCCACTCAATCAAGAACTTCTTAAACTCATTCGGATGCATAATTCCTGGCGTGGGAGCTGTCACCTATGGATTACCAATTTATCACTCTCTGCACTGTGAACTACAGTATTTAAAGATGGACACCACATCTACTACGATACCTTATCCGGCTTCTGCCTGCAGTACCTAATGACGGATTGCGTGTTCTCCCAGCCGCCGAGGATGATTTCGTACATGGGGTCGGTCTCTCCCGGGGTGCTTGTCAGACATACGTGGCAGTTGTGAGGGCCGCGGAATTCTAATTCAAGTGAGCCAGCGGCGACAGGCCCGAATTTATACTCAAGGTTGTCAGGAGTTACGAACTCGGCTCCATCTGTGGCGACAATAAGCGAAGTTGAATTTTGAACGGTGGGTACAGTTCCGGACTGATATGAAGGACTTACCTTCAATTTTCCATGTTCCAGTGGCACCCCAACCGGTGCAAACGCCAACGAATGCGACGGGGAAAGGCTCGTTGTCCTCCCAAGCGATGAAGGGAATTGCCTCGCCCTCCCGGCCAGCGGAGATGACGCCGCGGTCCCACCGAACCCAGAAACCGCGGAACTCTCCAGCGTTCAAAATTCCAGGAGTGTCAATCTCAGCTTTGTCAGGCTTGGTCTTGTTCTTTCTGATCACGCTTTTTGAGTTTTCCCAGCCACCGATGAAGATCTGGAAGATTTAAATAGAATTAAAATAACATGTAATAGTAGATTTTATACATAAAGAACTAGTACCTAATGTATGTAATAATTTGTACCTCAATCATCGGCTCGGTCTCTTGTGGTCCCATGCTGAGCGCGATATGAGCATCCTTGGGCGCTCGCACCTTGAACTGAACTGACCCACTTGACACCGGGTAGAATTGGTAAATGAGGTTGTCCTCTGTGTGTACTTCTGCAAATACAAAGCGTTAATCCGATTTTAGTAATATTATAACGCATTACTTAATAGCTGTGCTCGCATGGCCATAGTATTCGTCTGTTTCAATCCAGATAATAAGCTATCTACATGCCCAATATTATTCTATATTGTCGTAGCGTGATTGGCTAACAAATATCCAAACTTCTAAACTTCGACATCGTAGTGACGGATGATGATGATAGACCGACAATCCGTAATCGTAGCTGTTTTAAATTCCGTAGGCGTCAAGCTCAGACCGAGCATTCCTCTATAGCCTATTTAGAGTAACGATCGCCTACCGTACGTGGCTGGTCTGTTAACAACACTCTAAATATAGTTAGTCCGGCATTCGAGCTAGTGTGTGCTGTGGAATACCATTCGCTTTTCTTCCTTGAGTTATTAAGACGATGGCGTAGAGCAGCGGTTCTCAATCTTTTTAGGTGACGGAACCCTTTCGGAAAGCGAAATACTTGACGGAACCCTACAATAAAACAATAGTTTTCAAAAGTGTATTCTTCATTAATAAGCATAATAAAAGTAAAATGTAACAGTCACAAGTAGATATCGGCGAGATATCAAACTTTGTATCTATCTATTTATCTATGTGCAGGACGTCTGTGAGTGGCGCAGACGGGTGGTCAGCTCCCGGTATAGGAACTATTTCACCCCTAATCCTTTCCTGATGATGGCACTCATCCGTTTGTAGTAAGTTCCTCTCCTATCCGCGCGCATCGCCTTCAAGAATGTGTCGCGCGGCCCGCTTCCCTTGGCCCCCAGTCGCAAGTACGGTAACCGGGGATGCGCGGACGGACGAGCTGCGGGCGGATGGCCACGGTGTCGGCTTGGTGTCTACCGGGCCCCTACCCCTCAAGCCCGCCGCACCGCCCCAGCCCACCCTGCATCCGAAGGGTTTGAGAGCTTGCCTCACAGTTTTCCCTCATCTATCAGGTTTGCGAAGACTAGTAGTTCTGCCTCTAGCATCATGGCACCATCAAGGAGCTCTGGTTTTACTGGCTGCCCCTGCGTCATCCCCTCAAACCTACCGGTAGCCCTACAAAATCTTTAAGATGTTTTCTAACGTTAGTTCAGCTAAGTCGTTCATTTCTATCCTGTCTGTGCCTATAATCTCCCATCTGGGCATCGAAAACATTGGACACTATGCGAGGAAGTGTTGTTGTGTCACTATGATCATTACTAAAATCTACAATTATTCTCTTCCGAAATTTTACATTCGTCTCATTATCTCAAAGCCAATTTTTTTTAAGTTTCATTTCTACCATGTGTGAATTGTACACAATTACCTTTTTTTTCTAAATTCTTGCGGAACTCCTACAGAAGTATCGCGGAACCCCAGGGTTCCGCGGAACACACTTTGAGAATGGCTGGCGTAGAGAATTAGAAAACGTAGACCAAATTTGATATCTTTTGGACCTGTGGTAGTTGCAATGTAAAACTGGGTTCGTACGTTTTAATTTTAAAGAAATGCTGATCACTATCAATGTAAATTATGTATTTAAATAGTCAATATAGAAAATTATTGATGCTAATCTAATAAACTTTATAACTACCTACTACCAGTGGTAGTCTAAATCAATATTAATCTATAACTTACGAATATACTTTTACATTGTATAGCTACAACACATCCGAATTTGTTTATACCCAAACCATATGAAAATTGTTTCTTGTTTGCTGGGAGCAAAAGTTTGTTTCCCTTGCCTTGTACGTATGTACACTGTTCCTACTATTATTACTAATATACTTCTGTAGTACAGGTTCACATCACAATGCTCTCAACGTTTTATTGCAAATGAGTAATTGCGTGATTGATTGCCGTCGTCGCCGGGAAATGACCGAGCTGCGTAGGGCGTGTCGCATGACCTAAATTGTATCTTGCTAGGAAAATAGCCCAATCGGATGATATCATCTTGCTAATACAAGACTAGGTATTAACATAGGTATACTTTGTATGACTATCTATGTCAAGAGGTCTTGACTTTTCATACAATTATTTTTAAATTGCATCCCGACATGTTGTGTTTTGAAATGAATGATATAGATCGTTCGTCATAAAATTAATTTCAAAACTAATTGATGTGGCACTACTTTACGGGAAACTTGTGTGTATATATTTTTTTCTATGGTTAGGATAGTGAAAAGTATAAGACCATGTATTTTCCCCGCGCTTTTATTATCTTTTAATCATCTTTTACGTCTTGAAAAACGTAACTGAATTTTAGAACAAGAAAGATAAATTGGTCTAAAAATCGGATACTGCGAGGAGTAAAATAAATTTTATGTTGCCCTTCCTTAGTCTACCTATTGATAGTGGAGAAATACTTTTTTTTAATTAAATTAAATGTTTATATGATACACCATTATCACGAACAAAGCGAGAGCAACATTTTATTTTTATTAGAACAGTAAATAATATTTAGGTATTGATAGGTCTCGGAATTAATACAATTACAGAGCTTTTGCATCGATTGCCGCTATTTCATGGTCATAACATAACCTTTGCTTACGAACCTGCTAGCCTTTAGTATATTCGTAATAGCAAAGGCTAAACTTGCGTGCCTAGTTAGTAATTAAATTACGTCTTCGTTATCAGCTCAAAACTCCGTTTTCTGTATCAATCAGCTTACGTACCTACGGTTTTGTAGGTACGGTCACGTTCATAAGTCCAGTCATATCACGTGCGCCTATACTTAAAATTAACTTATTTTCCAAAAGAATTCAAAATATATCATTTGTAGTAAAATATTAAGTCCCTTACACTGTATACGTAACACACAAAAAAAAGAATAACAAGCCTCTAGGAAAAAAGTTATTTAAAAGTATAAAAACACGTGATATGACTGGACTTATGAACTTGACTGTACATAAGCACAGTCATCCATCACGTAGCTAAACTAAAATTTTACGTATTTTCAGTTTTTTTTCTTCTAAGCACATAACTACAAGATACGATATTTTAACTCGTAGACAAAAAAAGAAGATAGACATACTTTTAGGAAAACTGATTTCAAAGTTTATATGTAAAATTACATAAATAATTTAATGAACATCAGAGGCTCAAGCTAAAGTGTTTCTTACCAAGTAGTAATTTTGACAAAACTCAAAGAAGACTCAAAGTTACAAGAACAATGTGTATGTAAATAAATAACGTACATATTAGGTACAGTTGCGCAGATACAATTTGTTTTTTATATATAAGCAGCCAACTGGAAATAATAAAAGTATTTGCAAATATCGTTTTATGTTTATGAAATGGCACGTACGAGGCGGAATGTTTTGGACTGCAGACACAAACTCTATTGAAGAAAAAAAAGTCTCACGGAATTATAAAATCATAGCTGGTACGTAGGTTTCAAAATACCATGATTCGCCTCCTGACATCAATTTTCCAAAGGGTATTTTTAGTCGTACCTGATACGACACGATACCTTTGTCAAAAACATAAGTAAATAAAACATTAGTTAGTAAAAAGAATTAGAGGACGACCTAGAAGAACATCATATTTGATAATATATGGACCAAACTACCGTGTCGTGTCAGGAGGTAAAACAGAAAACGGAAAACATAACAGAATGGCGTAGACTCCAACGACAAGAGTGAAAAAGAAATCAAATCAATCGAACCTTGTTAGTTCTTCAAGCCGTACCGACATTACTGGAGAACACCTGTGGGCCTACTATCTAAGTAGCGACAGGCTCGAGAAGCTGTCAAACGCGACATAGTGACATTAGAGCCATAGCAGTTCTGTCAATATGTCGCGTTTGACAGCTTCTCGAGCCTGTCGCTACCTACATAGTAGGCCTACTGAAGAATGTACCCATTCATACCTACATTCAGGCCCATCTTTCCCTTTGGGCACTTTGGGCAAGTGCCCAGGGCCCCGCGTTCAAATACAAAGTCCCTAGTTCCTGTCAGATCACCAAACGATAACCAATGTTTATTACTAAAACACGTCTTATATAATTCGAAGAAATCGAACCTAAATTACTGACTACAATACCAACTTACTAGCTTTTAAATGCGGTTTTTTATTACGAGTGTAAATTAATGATAGTGTTCTGTCAAAGTCATAGGGGCCCCATTATCATTGCCCAGGGCCTCCAATAGGTTAAAGACGGCCCTGCCTACATTCTAATTACCCTGTCACTCAATGTTGTTTTAATGCCGTTCTATCGTTCTTGAACCCAATCAGGAATGCTGCATTCCGAATGCATCATCGGTGCAGTAATCCTGTCACGTTGACGTTGCAACTGCAGTCCTCAATGCGTTTGCCTAAAGTGTAGGTGCTGTTATTTTTCTACTTGAATTTGTGCTAGGTGCCACAAATTAATAATAGTGACTTCGACGCTGCCATATTGTTATACTTTATTCACATTTCGATTTAAAACCTAATACGTATTACCTAAACGTAACCTAATACGCCTTTTATTTGTTGTAAATTCCGAGGTTGACACATCATGAGACGAGGCTGATTATTACTATATTATGTAGGTACTGATAGATCCATGAGTGAATCCTTGTTATGTTTAGCACATTAGGTTTAATTATGCTTTGTTTATTACCTAGTTAGTTCATACTTTTTGTTTTGTTTACTACTTTGTTTTGCCGCGTAAACGATAGAAGAGGGCGGGATGTATGAGGTGGCGGAAAACAAAAAAATTGCAATTTTTCTTCCGCGTGGAAGATCAGGTAGCTAGTGTTGTTGAGAAGGTGTATAAGTTGTAAAAGTTACTTTACGTATTTATGCATGAAATCAATACGTATTGTGTACGAAATGGAACGGAAAACTTTGGTTACGTTTATAGATAGTTAAGCTAACCTAAGGAGTAATTTAACATATTCGTAATTATTCTTAGAGTGACTAATAAACAACAAACGAATTTGTCAATTAAATCATACTCGTAGTTCTGAATCACCGAATAACAGTAGAAAACTAGAAACATACATGCATAAATGAATAATGTGGGTAGGATGAAACATTATTGAAATAGGGGTGACCTCACTTCAGCCCACTCTGTCATCGTTTACAATAAAATTCACAACAAATCAATTAAGTAATAGGTTAAGATTGAACCTTCATAGGTACACGTAACGATTTCTCGAGGTAAAAATAGAGTATTATCTCATTCGTATTGAATGTTTACGTTTGAATATAAATGTGATAAAATTTATGAGAATTTAAAACAGGTAATGTGCCGATATTGATTCTGTAGTTTCAGCTACTGCATCGTAAGACTACACCCAATGTTGGCCTCGATCCAAAAATTCGCCGGTTTATTATAATTGCGGATAACTTTTGAAAAGTAGCATATGGAGAAAAAATTCCGAGATACATCATCGTCGCGTCATCTGCCCACTTCTGGTTTCAAAGTCCGAGGCGTGCGAGCAAATAATAAAACTTTTGTGTGGTAAACATTAAGGTACTTACCCATAACATTAGCCATGTTGCTAGTTTACACTGTTGTACCACGTTATGCACTAGACGTGGGTTCTGCCCGAACTCTATATCGAAACTGAGAAGTGCGCCTGTCTGCCGGCGGCGCGGCGCCCGGCATTCGGCTTGGATCTGTGACCTCGACACGGTGGCGACGCGAAGCGATGATGTCATCCTTGCTCTATACGACAATCAAGTTTTTACTATCTTATTATTACGACTAAAGTTTTCATGACTGCCATTTTATTCCTCGGAATACCTACCTCGACGTTTCTCTAAAGTCCAGGCTATCCAAAGCTTACTCAGAATTTGACCTCTATCCGTAAGCTACGTAACAGAACCGAGTCGCCGAGACGCCCCTCTTTCTATAGGACGAGATTGACCTTCATATTATAAGGTAGGGTATGGTCAAGGTCAAGGTGAACGCATTGCGATGTAATCTTGATGTAATATTAGTCACATATATATATAACAGATTTATACAAAAAATGAATGAAACTCTGTGTAGGCAAAACCGACTCTTCTCTAACGAGCATGTCCAATTTATTTAGTTCACCTATTTCTACATCGCTTCATTCAACAGCACTCGCTACTTTTCATTTCTAAATGCTATTTAAATACTTAGTTTAAAAATAATAAAAAATAAATTAACATTTTTGGTCTGGTCAGGTAGGTATATGCTTGTTGTCGTTTTGGTCCAGACTTAGATTAGCATCAATCCAAGGGAAGGGAGTCGTACGAGGCAACTAAACGATGACAAAGAGACAAAACCACAAACAACTGCGATCCCTATCCGGCCTGCCAAGCGTGAAAATTGTGGCAACAGCTACCAACCAAGGGAGCAGGCTTTAGTCGCGCAAGGGTAGCATAAAGTTTCAGGAATGGCAATAACTAGTTTTGTCGAGTCTTCTCTTATCTTATTGGAGGAAATTTCAATGTGGTGGGTTTCATTTTCATCAAGGATCCTTGGATTTCTTACAGCTTATTGTTTGTTGCTACTAGGGCAGCAGACAGATACCATTTTAAGTCAAGAGCACGTTATATTAAATAGAGTTCTCTCTCACCCAATGCTTAGGTGTCACACAAAGGGTACTTGAGCTGAGGGGTGAGGGTACCTTTTGAGGCTACGGTACCCAAAGAGTACTAATAAAACCTAGTACTTGACTCACACTTGGCCAATTTTAATGTATTCGAAAACCTCAATCGCGTCACGCTTTGGAGACGATAAGTGTGTAGGATGGATGATGTGATGTTAGTTATTAGATATCAAAGTACGTCATGGATTATATTTAGATAATGATGATCACAAGAGTGATCGTCATTAAGTTGATTCGTCACCAGTTTGTCACTGCTGCTTTTCAAATAAATAAACAAGAATTCATCTATTCGGAAGACTCTCACATCTTTTAAAATAATCATCATTTATAAGGTTAAGGACTCTTATGACAGGATCGGGCTAGATATTTTTTCTTTCTAGAGGAGAACAACACCGAAACTAAAATAAAAAATGCTACTTACGCTGCCATCTATCGCTGTGATTAGTAAGTTACCTTTTCCTGCCACCTAGTTTATTCTGTACGAACTATTGTGGTGTCGATTAAAGTTTAAAACCTGGATAAGTTTCCTACCTAACAAAAGTAGTAAGAGTTCTAAAGAAAGCAGAGAGATGTCGCTCACATCTTAATTTTGGAATAAAAACAGTAGCAAAGTTTTTGAATAATTATAAAAAATAAATCACATTAATTTTGTGGCACGGCACTCTACTAAACCGGTATTTTGTACTGAAGCTTTGCTTACTAGTATACACTGTTTTATCTGTGGTTTTATCAGTGGACATATATGGACCTATTATGGATGAAATCAGGGGCGTATGAATGATATGGGGCCCCCAGGCTATAGGGGCCCCTAAGTGCGTAACCAACAATAAGTACCTAATCTCGTGCTTCCCGAGAAAAAAACATAGGGTTTTCAGTTTAGAAAAGACAATAGTAAAAAAGCAATCTCTTTTTTCCCGTGCGTTTTTGGCGTGCGTTCATGGCGACAGGGGAATAAACTTTCAACTTACAAACTTTCACGGCTATGATAATAGTAGGAAACTGGTAATAATAATTTTAGCAGATCGATATTGAGGCGGATCGTGTCGGTCCAGTAACGCGCGCCCATTGTTCTCGCTATGGGGTGGCCTCATCCCTTGCGCAAGAGTTATTATGTAAACCCTCCCTTTAAAAGCACAGCCAAGAGCACATGAGTGCAACAGTTAGTTAGAAAACCTTCTTATTTCGTGCGCAATAAAGGCGGTTTTAACGTCAACACAGAATTGGACTAGATACTAAGTTTTTTGCGTATCTACGTACTACTCGTACACTACATCATCGTTGGGCTAGCTATGATATCTATAATATAAAAATGAATCGCAAAACGTGTTGGTAAGCGCATAACTCAACAACGCCTGGACCAATTTTACCAATTCTTTTTTTAAAATGTTTGTTGAAGTCCAAGGATGGTTCTTACAGAGAGTTTTTTTTAAATACCTCATTCCCACGGAAACTTTTTAAACGCGGGCGAAGCCGCGGGGCGGAAAGCTAGTCTTCAATAAAAATTTAAGGGTTATTTAGATGTTTTTTTATTTATTCTCGTCACATTCATCTGTGTTGACGACGACGAATGCGTTTTGTCGCTGAAAGTATTGAGTTATATTTATATTTTACTAGCGACCCGCCCCGGCTCCGCACGGGAAAATGGTTATTGTGGGTTATTCTTGAGTATATTATGCATGTATTATAGATATAAACCTTCCTCTTGAATCCCTCTATCTATTAAAAAAAAACCGCATCAAAATCCGTTGCGTAGTTTTAAAGATGTATATAGAATAGAGGTAGGTATATGTAAAACTGTAGAAGTCGAAAATCTGTACATAGAAAAAAATGCTAAAATCCAAATGGATTTTTATAATTCTTTTTTTATTAGTAAGATAATAATACAGGCTTCACAAACAGAAATAGACACTCAGAAAATATTATAACAGTCCAGACCAGTTTCTTCCGGTGAGTTCTTCTCCACAGAAGATATAAAAACTAAATATCCTGAAGTAAAAAAATATATATATTTGAGTCTTTGAAGCGGTTATCCCAAACGAGTTGACGGATCGAAGGATCCATTAAATAGTTTTGGTAAATCAAGCCATCTGCTTGTAGGGCGGCGTACACGCAGCTGTCGCGCGCACGCTCTACGATACCGCCGAGCATTGAACCCGCGACCCCCGAACGACTACCCCTAGGCCCAGTTGCAACAACCTTAAGTCTAGTTTGATTATGTTTAACTAACGGTTATTTAGAAATTCATCATCAGCCAAAAGACGTCCACTGCTGGACAAAGGCCTTCCCCAAAGATCTCCACGACGACAGTTGTTCCTGTGCTCAGAGACGGAGCCCCTCAGACAGAGACAGAGCCCCTTAGGCGTCGTCTCCTTTACGATGTTTTTCAGTATCAACGCGCTAGGCCGTGGTCCGAGGTTCCCTCGAGCCGCCCCTAGACGCATTGGTATATGACTTTTTTTTGGGGTAGAGTCTTCCGCTCCCCCGCAAGACCGGTGAAGCTTCAAAGTCCCCCGCAAGTCCGGTCAATTCAAATAAAAAATGGGCCTGTGCTGCCCGCATAATTAGAAAATTCAACTTACAACTCATAATGTCCCCAACGAGGAGCTCGAGCCTGCTCTGAAATCAGGGTAAGTAGACCTGATCACCTGAGTCAACGACGGCCCCGTATCCTATAGTACGCCTGCCTTCGAAGCACAGGGTCGCGCGCGGGTTGGAATCTCGCCCAGGGTAAACATTCGTGTGATGAGCGCTTGTGTTGTTTGCCTTGTGTCTGGTCTGGATGATGTATATTTATATACGAGTTAGTAGGTGTAACAGCTGATTGGTACTCATAGCACAGGCTCTGCCTAGTTTCGGGTCAGATGGCCGTGTGTGAGACGTCACTACATATTTATGGCCCAGTCAGAGTTGGTCAACTTCACATACAACCTCCCCACCCCCACCCTTTCACACCGCGACAGAGGATTCTGTTTTAAAAAAAATAATTAAAATTTTTGCTTTTACCTATGCTTGAGTCAAAAATGTCCGAAGAATCAAGCTTCACCGCACTTGCGGGGGAGCGGAAGACTCTACCCCAAAGACTGTGCACGCACTGTTTTAAAAAAAAATGCGTAAAGAAAAATAGTGTAGGAACCACAAACAAATTGGACGTTTCAATTTAAAAAATATTGTATCACTAGGAGTGCTAAAAGAACGTTAAGTTTTTGCTGGTGCGGATTGTAGTTTACAACGACTTAACCGGACTTTTGTGGAAACGAACCTTACTCAGGTAGGCCGTATTGTAGTAAGAGCACCCTTAGGTAACAACCTACTGCTATAGGAGGTACGCATCCGGATTCTAAGATATATTTTCGTATTTATTATCGAAGAAACAGCTGATCCAAGACGCGCAACAGCTGATGTATGTTTCATTTCACAGGCGTTGTAAAAAACCATAATTTTATTGTGATTGTAAAACGGTGGAAGTCAGCCTTACAGTTATCTTTTGTATTATAAATCGAGACAGAAAAAAATCTTTGATAATCATTGCAGGAATACTCAACCTTGAGTTAAGATGTGTCTTTACTTTCTGCTCATTCGTCCCCACCAAGGGGCTTCAGCCTTCAGCTTCCTTAAATAGAAGACCGCAGTGTGCAGAAATGCAACGTGAATATGGATTAATTCGTAGTAATTTGTATTCATTTTCCTGTCATGGTCCCTTTCCCCATGTCGTCGAATGAACCTACAATTGTTTTTTTTTCATTAGGGCATGGCATGGCATGTCGGTCCAAGATTTATCCAGTTTCAATTGAACTCCACACAATTACCAGCTCCTCGGCTGTGCTTCGTTATAAATAAACAGAGTAGTTAGTAGTGGAAGAGGAAGCAATTGGTTCCACACAATATTTCGCACAAGAACAATGAGTTTCCCACAGAGCGGTGCGGGGCGCTTCCGCTTACGCCTGCGCCTGCGCCGTGCTATACTTCGAGCCATTGAAAATTGGCTACATTATTTTACGAGTATAATTTTCGGTCTTTTTAGACCCGTGAATTTCCTTTACTACTTACCCTCGTGTAGACTCGTCTACTTATTGGGGTATCATAAATTAATGATCAGGATAACATGCCTCCAATTAGAGTATGTCTATCTAATGATTGATAAATTAACGCTATCAACGGATTAACTTTTTGTATCTTGTTTGTTTCTCCATCAATCAGAAAATTTTACTACTTTTTTTTAATGTCTAGCTACAAAGTTGAATTCATTGTACTAGGTAAAAAGGCCTTTTTAGCTAGAGGTTGAAGCAGTTGCCGTTATTGGAAAGGAGAACGGAGTGATAACGAGGCATATGATTAGGTATGGGGAGGGTAGGAGCAGGCAGTAGGCAGTAGGGCACGCCACGCATGTGGCAGCGGAGCCGACCGACGCATCTGGTGACGAGGGGGGCGCGGCGGGGGCTAAAATTAGTACTGGAGCGCCACGTGCGAGCTTCAGTCCGCGCTCAACCTCCACGACGAACGCTCGCCCCACACCCCAGTGTTTACAGTACAGTAGCGTGCACACACAGAGACCGCTCCAGCGGCGCCAGTGACAGTGTTGGAAGAGTGCAAAGGTGGTCGGCGCGACGGAGACGGTACAAGGCATGCTGATGGCGGGCGCTCTGCCGGCCGAGCCCGAGGGGCTGCTGGCTCTGGGCGCGCTTCCCGGCCAGAAAGACACTACCTGGACCAAACTGTTTGTCGGCGGCCTACCCTACCACACCACCGACAAGAGCCTAAGGGAACACTTCGCTGTCTACGGGGACATAGAAGAAGCAGTCGTCATCACGGACAGACAGACCAGCAAAAGCAGAGGATATGGATTTGTAAGATATTTTAATTTTGTGTTGCTAATCGAAATCTAATCGAAATCGTTACTTCGATTTCTAATTAGAGCCGGTATTAGTCGTAAAGGAAGTTAATTTCTGGCATTAAAAGCATGGAGGTGACACGTAAACCTTATGCGTACGCGCAGGCCGCACGGCAGCATTGTGCGGCGCGCGCTGAAACGAGCCGCGTATCGCACGCCGCGTTATCGTCGCCGCCGATATACCTAACCGGGGGCTTACACGAGTTCATATCGCGAATTTACATCAAACACGGAAGTTGTTCCCGCTATACACAGGTGGAACTGTCAACGTGGTACAAATACATCTAGAGCGATACCACAAACATTTAACTGTTCACAACAGTAACTGCTGCTCGTATACATGAATTAGCAAAATTTGGAGCGTCGCTTACTGTTTCTTTGACGGCTTAATCATGTCAACAAACATTTCACAAATTATATTGCACTGTGTGAATAATTTGGTGATAAACGTTTAGTAGCGAATAGCAGTCAAGCTTTAACAACTTTACTGCAGTTTATTTGCCATTTTCAATGAAAATGTGTATCTAGCCTTAAATTAACTGACGATTAGAATTTTACGACCGACCAACCGTGGAAATGTTTTGATTACAATATTGTTACAATTCATTCGATAACGCCAGAACGAGGTTTTCAGGCATTCACACCTAGGTGAAATGACAGACAATGAACTGAAAGAACGAATAATGCTAATAAATGTAAGAAAGTCAATAATTTTTACACTGGCAGATGCAGTTGATGTATTTTTCTAAAAGTTGCCAGGCTGCGTATGACGTAATAAAGACAGGCATTTTGTTGGGGTCTGTGGGAATGAATCACAACCCCTGTGGGTCGCTAGGGGAGTACGCACCCCTTGGGCGACAAAACTCAATGAACGCCAGCGTTCTGCTGCGTTATTGAATGTACGTAGGTATCGCTTAGTTAAGCTACGCACTTAGGCATAAGTTATTACTTATTAAATTTACAACTTAGTCAATTATCCGAATTTTCTTAATAGTTGATTTCGAGTAAATCGTGTTAAAAGTTTCGAGTCGAATTTCGCCTTGGTTTCGCCTGCCTCTGCTCACAAAAAAATACTGCGGCACCAAAAAAACATGGTGCTTGGAACAAAACAAAGCTAATAGAATAAAAAAAAGATACTGGTTTCCAATCCCTTGAGGTAAACCTTTTTGGTCAACCACTCACAAATTGTATAACTCACAAGTTTTATAATTCTCAATCTGAAGCAAAATTTGAAGGTTAGTTTGACGTCAATTTCAAGTCACTTCAGTAGGTCAGACAGAGGTAGTTTCGATGGTCGATATGTTACCCTTTACTGCGCTTCAAAAAATAATTGGTAGGGAGATTGAGACGCAATTGGGTGGGGGATGATGTATTATGAAAATAGCCCATGACTGTGACGTGCTATGACGCTGTTGCATATTTCGCAGTAGGGAATTCTAACATCGAAGTTTTCAACCGTGATTCATGACAAGAAAAGTTAATATTTTGATTGACATACAAATTAATACTATGAGTGTGATGGAGATATCTTACACACACGGTTATATCACTCCAAACTTGGCAAAACTTGTCCTTTTTTCTTAACCCCAAACTAAGCAGAGCCTGTACTATGGGTGTCAGACAGCTGATATAAATACATACATACATATAGAAATATACAACATCCAGATACAATACAAGGCAAACACAAGTGTTCATCACACGAATGTTTGCTCTGGGCGGGATTCGAACCCGCGACCCTGTGCTTCGTAGGCAGACGTACTACCAACTAGGCTACGGGGTCGTCATAAACATTGATAGAACATACAATTATAGCAAACAAAATAAACACATAAATGAAACTTAATTTTAAATCTCGTAAAATGTAACCACGAATTCAGCTTAAATTTCTACATCTACTAATGCTTTTAATAGACAGAAAATTGGTGCATAAAATCCTGCTATGTATGCATACTGTCAGTTAAGTCATGTGTAAGTTAAACTGAACACACGCACCGCGATTCTCTTCCATAATCAACGGAGACAAGAACGACACAAAGCCCTAAGTTTTCAGCTTAGCGTGCTCTTGTATGTACTAAACAGCGATCTACCTCGTAACAAAGTTGGTTTAGTATGAAGGGAACGTGCTGGAGTAGTTTGTCAGGACAAAGGAAGGACACACGACACCGTGCGGGCAAAGACAAAGAACACCACACAGCGCACAGCCATGCAGCTTATAATCAACTCGGGAATACTATAAGCCAGCTCAGTCGCTCAGCCTGATGCATGTCATAGTAAAATGTAATATAATAGCTTTTTCCTTGCGGCTATCGCTTTTATAGTTTTTCCCGTGGGAATGAGGGATTTTCCCGCGGTAAAAGGTAGTGTGTTATTCTGATGTATAACCTATTTTTTTATGCGTGGGACATCTCACACACGGCCATCTGACCCCAAACTAGGCAGAACCTGTACTATGGGTGTCAGATAGCTGATATACATACATATATAAATATACAACATCCAGACACAAGGCAAACACAAGTGCTCATCACACGAATGTTTGCCCTGGGCGGGATTCGAACCCGCGACCCTGTGCTTCTTAGGCAGATGTATTACCGACTAGGCTACTTAAATTACTATTAATTAATTTTTGTAAAGTTTTTTAAATACATTTGGTAGCTTTTGCGAGAACGAGTCACAAACATCTATTCATTCATCCTCACAAACCTTCGCGTTTATAATATTAGTAGGACTAGGAGGAAGTCTATTTTTTTGTAATCCCATAAAAGCACTTTTTTTTTACAAAATTTTAGTTTTTACTAAACCATAGAAACACGACGTGTTTCGTCAGTTAGTTTAATTTTTTACACTCGCCCAACTGTCCGTTTTGATTTATTTAAAGAAAAGGGTAAAAAAACAGACGTATAATAAAAAAAGAGACTTAAAATGAGTCAAAATTATTTCCTTGTTTCTCACTGCAGTTGCAACTCAAAAGCGATGTACGAGTACCTATTAATATAATAAGAGTAACAAAGAATAATATACAAATTTCTTGATAATACTCAAGTAAATAATAATGTCTCATTCATGACAATTATTAACAACAATACAGGGTCAGTGAGGCGTGGTGAGAGGTATAAATTAAATGATTGGGCGGCCCTGCCGTAGGCCCGCCTCTCGCCTCGCTACGCAATACTACGCATCTCTACGAGACGCGGCTCGTAGACGCTACGAGAAGTGCTACGATTTTTTTCTTGTAGACGTTCTTATCTGTGTAAAACAGCATTTTTTTTTATTAATGATGTGTGCCTGACATTTAGCAATCTAAACTAATTATATAAGTATACTAACTGTCCGCACGCGGCTACGCCCGCGTTGTTTTTCGACTTTTCCGTGCACAGTTTCCCCTAGGAATGAGATATTTTCCGGTGGTAAAAAGTATCTAAGATGTTGACTGGGGATATAAAGTACCACCATACAAAATTTCATTTAAATTGGTCCAGTAGTTTCGGAGATTAGCCCGTACAATGTAATGTAATGAGCATCACATAAGTTACTATAGTTTTTTATTTATCCCACGGGAACTCTTTAATTTTCCAGGATAAAAACTATCTAAGGTGTTGACCGGGAATATAAGGTAACACCATACAAAAATTCATTTAAATCGGTCCAGTAGTTTCGGAGATTAGCCCGTACAAACAGACAAACCGACAAACAGAGAAATAAAAAAATTGAAAAAAAAAAACTTCTTACGCTCCCCTGACTCGGTTTTAAGCATTTTTTTCTATGACAGATTTTCGACTTCTACAGTTTTATTATATAGATTACTAGCGACCCGCCCCGGCTCCGCACGGGAAAATGGTTATTGTGGCTTATCCTTAAGTATATTACGCATGTATTATACATATAAACCTTCCTCTTGAATCACTCTATCTATTAAAAAAAACCGCATCAATATCCGTTGCGTAGTTTTAAAGATTTAAGCGCACAAAGGGACATAGGGACATAGGGACATAGGGACATAGGGACATAGGGACGGAGAAAGCGACTTTGTTTTATAATATGTAGTGATGATGATAGTGATGATAATGACGATGTCCTCTCGCGTTAAACTCTGTGCCCGTGAGAATTAAGGATTTTCGCGCGGTAAAAAGTAGCCGATGAGTTATTTCAAGATACGAACTATCTTCATTTCAAATTTCATCTAAATCCAATCATTAGTTTAGGCGTGAAAGTGGAACAGATATCCAAACTTACAAACTGTGCCGTTTTTTTATACTACTTTAAAAACCCTTCATTTTCTCTAACAGAGTGAGCAGAGATCTCACAAGGAGCAGAACTAAAGTCACCTATCTTCGCAAATAACGCGACCTTACAAAACAGTACTAAGTAAACAACGAATATTATTAACATATATTTTGGTTCTGTTATTGTGATTCCTATACCATACTTTATCACGTAGAAGTAAGTATGTGGAAGATACATACAAATATTTTATGTGAAATAATTATTGTTTAAAAACATACTTTTATCTGCCTTTATTCGCTATTTACAGTTTTTTTTATAATAATAAGATTTTGAACAGAACACGCGGGTCATATCCACAGAATTTAAAACACAAATCAAAAATCGGATGCATTCTTGTATATCTTTTAGAAATAGTAGATATTAGGATAAAATATTTGTCACTGACTTCCCCATTTGGAGGATGCTACCTATTTATATTTTGTCGCCTTTAGAAAGTACCCAATTGAATTTTTCGTTGACGAAAAAATAATTAAAATCGGTTCAATGATTAAATTCTTCGAAGAACACGCCGAATAAATTCTTAAAACGTTGGCTTACATTATTTAATTTTGTTGCTACTGTTTTTATATAATAATAACCTTGTAAAGACCCGAAAATATACAAAATAATGTGTACTAAGCGCGAAAGCCTCAAACAATAATAACCTATTGTTTGATAAATTATGTAGCTCAACCACTGTAGATATATTTTTTAATCGGTTCAGCGGTTTCTCAGCCATACGTCACAAAAACAAATCTAGGCTTATAATAATATAAGTAAGCACAATAGGCCGATCGAGCTCTTCGATTGAAGGCTAGGTTACAATAATCATCGACAATTGAATATAATAAAACTAAACAATCGGCGTGTCTGTAACATTGATTTATTTTTCAAAAAACTGATCGTAGATGATGAAGGGAGTGTAGCTGAACACAAAAATACAAAATTTAAAAAAAAAATGTCCGTCCGTCGTCTGTCTGTCTGTCTGTTTGTACACGCTAATCTCTGGAACCGTTGGACCGATTTAAATGAAATTTTGCTTATATTGCCGGGGGGTCAACATCTTACGACACTTTTTACCACGGGAAAAAAAACAACGCGGGCGTAGCCGTGGCCGGACAGCTAGTCGACAATGAAATTACTTTTTACGAAGCCATGCCTAATCACAGACCTAACTTCAGTCGTTCCGGTGCTATTTAACAAACAACAATTCCACCACGCTATTAAAAGTCAATTTGAAAACCTAACGCAATTTATACCACTGATTGTTTTACTTATAGTTTTTTTTTTCATAAACAAATATTTGAAGGAGCTCAAATTCTAATTGACATTTATAAATTAAAGTATTACCACTAAGTACCACTACATTTTTGCTAAATTTTGGTATAGAAACATGATGCCATGTAAAAAAGGAAGACTAGTTTTAAGACTAAAATTACGTCAGAGCTCCTTAAAGACTTTTAAAACTTTGAAATAGAATACTATTTGAATTTTTTACACCTAAATCCATCTAAGCAACTTAATTCAATAATTTTAAAGGATTGTTTAAAATTTTAAACAGGATTATTGAATTTCTTCCTTTACAAAATACAAATTTAAATTACCGAAGGCTCCTTTATCGGCAGACCTCCGTATCTCGAGGTCATCGCATTTCGGTTCACGTCAGTCGATTTGTTCAGTCCACAGCTGAACTATTGTGATGTTAGCTCCAATTTAAATTGGTCTTCGTATATTATGAGGCTACCAGTTAATCGTCCGGTGTCGTAGGGCCAAAGAGCGGCAAGGAAGGTCCGACAATGCTGGTTGGGTCGACATTGGATCGGCGAGGTGCCGACCCGTGGCTCACGAATGCATTACAATACGTTATGTGGAGACGGCTACGTCATACATCGTTTACTTTACACCGAGCAATTTTGTTAAAATAAAATAGCAGTGTAGGTACGTTATTATTATACAAGGGCATTTAACATACGCATTGCAATATTTGAAAACAATTACACGTGACGTGACATAAGTAAACCAGACTACGTCTTGGTCGTGGTCCTTGTGTTGTTCATAAATAAGGTATATTCTTAACAACGCTAAACATTTTTATGAGCAAGAAAGTTTTGTACTAGACAAGTCCAAAAAAATCGTACGAAAGATTTCTTGGCCCTTTATTAATCATTCTATGGGTATCATACAGCTTCAAAATGATTGTTCTGAGCGAACTTCAAACATCCGACCTTGTATCTATAGAAATAAGTATAAATATTGTAATATGTATTTAAGTATGTTCCCCAGAAATTTTTCTATTTATGCTCTAAGGTTGTACAATTTAGAATAACATAAAATCTAGAGGTAAATGTATCAAAAAGATTTTTAATTTATTCGTTTTATTTAGGTATCATGAAAATCCCTAAAATAGTTTAGTAGCTTGGAGCCGGGTGAACCAAAAATACTTTGCCTATTACCTATAGAGAAAGTATTCGATTAGTACAAGTCCTAATCTGTAACTCAAAAAAACGCAGTCATTCAGCTGTGCAATTACTATAGTCGTCTTGTTCCTTGTCAGGTGATAATGGGTGACCGAGCGGCGGCGGAGAGGGCGTGTAAGGACCCAAACCCCATCATCGACGGAAGGAAAGCCAACGTGAACCTCGCCATCCTTGGAGCCAAGCCCAGAGGGAACCTAGCGCCTGGTGAGTGCCATTGAAAATTATGTCTTCGTCATCTGCTCTGAAAGTTCAAGGCTCTCTGCTAGCCAGAGTTATGGATCGCAGTGTGGACTGAATTTGTCTAAGCCAAACACATTATGATTTAAAACTTTTTTAGGACAACAGAAAATGCTATATTTTATATCTATGGCCGGCTGTCCTAACAACTAGTCGCCGAGTAGACACCGTACCTATGCACAAAAAAATTGAAATTGAAGTTCGATGCTTCTTTTACTGATACCATATAAAAACCGTACCAGTAATGGTGCTAGCAATAATTTTAAAAATAACGACCACTGAACGTGTGCTCCTGTCGTAAAGAACCAAATTACCGGATGAATAATTTAAATTGCCAGAGATTTTGATCTCTCGACCGTATTCACTTATTTATTTCAATGCAGACTGCTCTTTTGGATTGTCTGCTTGCTATAAAGTTAAATCTCATTTACAGATTTTTTCAAGCGTATAACAATGAAAATATGTATTTACGATACTAAATATTCACTAACAACTCTAACATATCTATTATAATATCACTTTAGGAACTGATTTTCGGAAGAAGATTGAGGAAATACTTTTTCTATTTAATTATTTCGGAATAACAACTAATATTAATACTACGTTCTTATGCACTTGTATGATGTGTAGTATCTTTTATAAAAATAAAAATAATAAAAATAAAATAAAATTTCATTTATTTCATGCACTGGTTAATTACATAACAATGTCCTATATTATTAAAATAACTTAAAACTAAATTAAAAAACTATTCCTAAGATAGTTAGTCAATTTCAAGAATAGAATTGAAGTATTAAGTTAATTAACTTGATTAGGTATCTACTTTTTATGATTGCAACAAAGTAACTAAAATTACCTTAATGAAGTTCCAAATATTATAAACACCTAATTAAATTACATAACATAACATAATAACGGCCTCAATCTATGAACCGAAGCTGGGTTTGCATTAAAAGTCCCTACATCAAGAAACTTGTTTCATCGTCTCAGCTGTTCCGAAGGGACCATTTTTTCTTCAAACACATGATACTTTTTGCTTGCGTTCGTCTTCGGAGTCAACGGCGTGTCGTGGTGTTGTCAAGCGGAAAAAAATCGAAGATCTTTTCGTCGTGTGGGACAATGAAATGAGCTCGGTACAGCCCGCTCAGCTCGGCGGGGGTCACACCATATGAATGGCTCACTAACTTGCCAGTGGTAGCTAACTTTAGTAGCTATTTTTAGCTCTTTATCTTAAAATCATAAAGAGGTCACTTCTCCTTGTAAACGGTTTGAAGCTAAGCTAATTATTTTTCGGTAAGCAAGCGTCTGTGTTTAAAGGCAGGATTGTAGAAGTCAGGCATTATAAAAGGAAATTTCAGACACAGATATTGAAAAAAGAAACGGCTCTGTGAAGTCAAAAATAAAACTGAGAAAGGATGTTGATCATTTTTATATGAGCCCTGTCCCCCCCCTCCAACAGATCTTTTGTATGTGTCAATAGGTTCTTATGGATCTTTAGAAAGGCTCGTAACCAGTTTTAACTTCATGATCAATGGGATTCGAAAAAAAAAAGATATTTTTTCCAATAATTCGTCACTTACAAACATGTTATCAATTACTAACAATATCAAAGTCTCTTATTAGAATGTTAAATAGATAAATGCACTCTAAAAAAATACTAAATGTTCACCAAAAAAATGTCTATCTATATAGGAGTCCATGTACTTACAGTTAAACAGATAATTATTGTTTATCATTAGCCTATAAATGTCCAGTGCCCAATTGAATGCTTACAATCTGTTATTTTGGGTACCAATATTAATAGAAAGACGATTTTTTTCTCGGAATATCCCGCGTCTTTGAAAGATGTCGCCATAGTAAAAAGTAATCACATAGCTAAGACGCATATACTGAGATACATTTCAAATCTGTTAGTCTATGTTATTAGTTTTTGTTTTTTGGGGGGACGTTTTGACACATCATCCTTTTCCCGATTACATTGAAAATCTACTTATAACATTTTTGGGTAATCTTAATTTTTTTTATAATATAAAAATGCATTTCTCTTCTCTTATCACACTAAATAAATCAATGAACTAAACCAAACAGTATATTTACTCGTAACTTCATCAAAACATGAGCGCGGTGATAGATAAATGTTACATTTTATTAAAAACGTTCCACTTTCGATGAATTGATTCGGAGTTGATAGCGAATGATAAGTGATAATGACTGACGATAAAATTTAATTTAGTTAGCTATCAGCGACCAGCTACTTATAGAAACGTCAAAGATAACAGTCGGAAACCCTACTTTATGTGTGAAAATTTACGAAATATACAAATCAAACTATATTTAGATTAGTATTGTTTTGTAAATATGCTCTTTGACTAAGTTGAAGTTTTGGGGATTATTTTATATAATCTACAGCTGTTTGCGAAGAAAATGAATAAAACAATTCCAATTCTGTATTATCAGTGGAGTAATAGAGTTAGTAAGTGAATAAAGTAATTTTAATAACTACGAGTATCTTTAATGTATTAACTTTAATTAATATTTTATTGTTGTTATATGTCCATTTGTGATCATTATAGTGCATCATTCAGCTCTATTATGCCACGTTGCTCATTGAGAAGAGGAATGTGCTCTACAATTAGCCTTCGGCATATAACAGAATGCCATATGTTTGTAAAATGGTGAAGCATTCTGTAAAATGACGAGTTCTACGATTTGCTGACGACAGATGCATATCATGGGCCCAAAAAATCATGTGCTTTCGTACTGTCGTACATTAACAATTAATATAGTAGAACAATAGAACCAACTATAGTAACATGAGGTGCGTTCACACCGGCGTGATTGCGGTTCCGGGACCGGGACGGGCCAAGCCGGGACGTGTTATGTCCCGGTGTCCCGCCCCCGCCGGAAGTCCTAAACGCTCGGAAACGGAAGTGCTCGGTGTAGGGCCGCTAATTGATTGCTCCCTTGCTGCACGCACAGTATAACCGCGCCACAACCCTTGCCACGACGTGTATTTCACACCATTCGCAAATGTTTTATTAAGATTCACTATCTTTTATTGGGTCCTAATAGAATACAATGTACTTCATAGCACACAAGGACACTAAACATTGATGGCCTCATTCTAAAGGTGGAAAATACTTCTAGGTTGCTTCTACAAAGTTGTTTTACTGTTCGTGATCTAAATAAAACGGAAAAATCCACAGGAAAGGTCTCAATTACTTTAAAAATGTTTAACAAAAAAATGTTGTTTAGACAAAAAACATAAACGCAGGATTTTTGTACATGAACGATTTAGTATGTTTTTGAAATTCAGGGTTACAATACAATACAAATATACTGATGACCCGACCCTGACCCTGACCTGGCCTTGGAATAGTACCTGACTTGGAAAACCGAAAGAAAATATTGCGAAATCTGTTCCTAATTATTTTGAGAACTTTCCGTCTAAACAAAATATTATCAATAGTAGCTATCAAGAAATACAGCTCGCTATTAGAAACCTATGAAATGGTATACTTAAACAGAATTGCTTTGACCATCAAAGCATCATGGCCATCTGCAGTAGCTATGTAACTAAAGTATGACATAGCATAATGTGGCTTCCGTGCATACATACGCAGTACAATTGATGTACTTCAACAATGCCTTCATTACCAACCATGGAACTAATTTTCAGACCATGATAAACGGATAGTTGTTTATCATTCATAGCTCTATGTTTCACAGAACAGATTCCATGCATTAAACTGTTTGTTTTCGGGAATAGAATCACTGCGACTGGTTCTGTGGAAGATGCGACGAAACATTTTGATGGATTTTTTGTGCTATTGTTCGTAATGTCAAATCATGTAATCATTATGTAACTAATTTTAGACCTTGATTAATAAATTGGTTACTTGTTTATGATGCGTAGTCTTTATAATTCACTCACGGCAGAGTTTCCATTCATTACAAAACTGTATCTGGATCTATGATCTGGATTCAATCATTGATTGGTCAGACTGAATGGAACAGCTGATCAAAGTGATCAAAAAACTTATCCTGTGAAGATGCGATGAAAAGTTTCGCATGTCTGTTGTTCGTGGCATTGTTCGTAATCTCGGGTGCTCTGGGTAGAGTGGGGCTCGCGGGGTGTCGGGAGGGGAGGGTACTGTACTGTACACAATGGGTGCGGTGCTCGCGCGCATGACGGCCACCTGGCCTGCAGCGCCTGCGCCGTACCGGCTCCGCCATAAGGCCTGTATTCACTTTGATTAGTGCGAGTGCAGGTGATTAGTAATTGCGAGTTAAACAACAGAATTGGACAGAATTGTACACTACTCGCACTACACACCTGTGCTAATCACTCGCAATTACTAATCACCTGCACTCGCACTAATCAAAGTGAATACAGGCCTATATGCCCACACGCGCACGTTTTGTGGATTGTCCACGCATCCGTGGCAACCCCACCGTACTCTGATCCAATCATCGACCGTTGATTCAACGATAACCGAACAAGCTGGGTACAACTTTCGCCTAGGGTCACGTGCGGGACAGTATCGATCACACTATGTTTACTTCTATGGGGGTTCTATTACATGTTAGTAGGTACACTTCACTGTATAAACCGGAATCTATCTAATGGATTTCAAAGAAGTTCTTCCGCATCGGGAAAATTTTAAATCCTTCATCAGAGTTATTGTTGAAACTTGATGTTGTTCCTTGTTCCGGTTGAGGGCTGGCGCTGATGTTGTTGATCGGTTGTACGAACGCATTAAATCCTACACCCGAATACTGTGTTTAGTCTACAGAATTATGCGCCTTGTCGGATTAAGGTTTACGGCTGTGGTACATTTGTTTGTTCGCTCGCCCCTTCGTAAATATATCGGCAGAAATACGTTGATTTATCTTCCGTTGCGTACTTTTATGATCGACAGGATCTTCAAGCTTTTGGAGACCGTTCTAAGTGACGAGATGAGTGAGTCTTTGAAAGAGTTGTCGGTTAAAAGTCCGGTTTTGCTCGTTCTAGCTCTAAATGCAATGCAACCGACGACGACACGTTAGTTACCGTTACACAGGAGGGTTGTGATTTACCGTGAAGAGACGCAAGCGCAGCCGGCTCTAACAAACAAAAGTTATACCTGCGTTTGTTCACCAAAAAAACGAAGACAATTTTTTGTCAACTTACTCCAATTCAAAGTAAGTATTCAGAATTGCAAATGAAATGCATACTTAAGTAGGATGGCAAGTAAAGGTGCACGGATGTCGATAACTTAACAGATAGTAATGTACAAAATAGCTGTATGAAAATTAAATGAGTTCGATTGAATGTTACATTTTTTAATGGAAATATATTCGCTGGCATTGACGGCGGCGTAAATGCGCGTCTGTCTTCGAAGCGCGCGCATCGAGCCGAAGCCAAAATAAATAAGCTTTAATCTGTAGTTCCCACTATGTGATCTAAGAAATCGCCGCCCCGGCCGCCGCTTCTTTCGGGATAAGTAAACTCCAGTTTCCTGAATTACTGTTGTGATCTACGTTGTTCAAAATTTCACTGATGTATGGAACACAATTAGACCTAATGATGAATACTAATATTAGGTTCACCTAATTTCAATGTAGGCACATTGATAGATAGATAGATAGATAAGTGGGTATATAAGGTACCTTTGTATTTGTCACTGTCACTGTAACATGATAATGATGATGAATTATTGAATCGATGATGCTTTTATTTTTTGACAGTAATGGAGATTATGACGTGTTTGTGATAATTTGACCTTTCTAAACTCAGGATTGTTATTTAATAAGTTTTTCGTTGTAAGAAGCTCAGTTTGTTCAGTGTGTTCTCCGCCTACAATTTTTTAATGATGTGACATATTGTTTATGATAGTACGCAATGTGAAAGCTCCTTACAGTATACATGAGAGCTCATACAGTAAAGTACTAATAACATCTTTGAGAGCTCTATTTATTTTCTTCTAAAGATTCACATTTTATACACTGAACTTTGTATTCGTGGAACCTAAATTAGTACCTCGTCATGTTTACATGTTATGCAGGCAAGAGAACTTTAACTGTTGCGGTATAGTTGTTGTAGGCGAACGTCTAAAATCGTCGTTGCGGTGGCCGTAGTACAAATAACGAGCGATTTCAGACAGAGGTCTGGCATGGTGCACTGAACTATATTTCACAAGTATAATTTGTTATTCATTGCCGTGCAGATAGTCTCCAAAATTAACCGTTTCGTATCAGCAACGCAATGTGAGTTGAGTTGTATTTTTAATTTGTGGACCGTGGGTTCGTAAAACGGCGCCCCGGCGTCGATTATGAAAACATTGTTAAAGTTTAACTATATGGGAGTGTTGATGAAGGCCGCCAAGGCACTTGTTCAAACAGTGGCGGACGTGTTGAATTATTGAGTGCCGCCGCCACCGCGGTAATCGATTCACACCTGCCGAGCGAACATGGCAAGCCCCTTCGGGACTATTATCTCTTTCGATTGGATTGAAGAATATTAGAATTTATTCCCCCTGTAACCTTAGCTTCGTAGATCCTGCATTTGCAATATATCTGAAATAATCAGAATGGTTTGCGTCTCTGACAGCCTTCTCTAGAATGCCATTACCTTGAACAGTTGTTGCCATAATCCGCACAGACGAGTTGCAAACCATAAATGTACAATTGTATCAATCCGTGAAAATACTGTATTATACAGTTCGGGACTTATTTTTGTAAATTAGCCTGTTGTTTTCGTGTAAAGTTGACGTATCTTCACAGGAATTTAGCTAGCAGAAGTTGGTTACACAAAAAAAGCCTGCACCCAATTCAGCGCATCATACTCCCCAGTTGCACCACAAGAAGAATTGGGCTGTTGGAAAACCAGAGAATCACACATCTCTTCACAAAGCACAAAGAAATATTGGGATATGAATATGAGTCAGCCTTATTAAGTTCTTTGGTCACAAAACAATGCGCATGGATGCTTAATTACGTTTGGAACACTTCTGAATCATTGAAGCGCAAACTTGCGCTTGAAAGCTAAGCATGCAACTCATCATTTATTAACGAGGAGTTGGAAGCCCTTTGTGCTGCGCGTGGGGTATGTATTTCATGTCCCTGTGTTTGGCATTGCGGCGATCGCGTGCGCCGCTGAGCGCCCTTCGCCGGTGAATTACTTATGCATGCCCCGCGCAAACCCGACCCCGCTCCCCGCTCTTCCCAACCCTGACACCCCCTCAACTATTTTTATTCCGGGATTTAGGTGATGCACCGATGGGCTCGCACGCGCCGCCTGCGACCGATCGATATCAAAACGCCAATTTAGTGTCCAACCATATTTACAATTTTGTTTGTAAAATGTCCGCTGGGAGGGTCATGAACGGGCGTTCTGCCAGGGTTTTGACTTTTGTAAGGCTAAATATTATTTAAAAAAACTTAACCATGTTTAGCTTTGCTCAGTCGGTTACAGTTAGGACGGAGTTTGGAAGGAAAGAATCGAAAAATATTCTGTCTGGTCGATAACGCTGTGCTCTGTAATTATATGAAACGAAGCCGTAGATAATGGTTCACTTGCACTGCAAACCACGCCACACGATACTATCTCCCTTTACAACTTTACGATAAACATCACGATGTGTGTGGGTATCTTCATTTTTATAGCTGGTAGGAAATAATAGGTAGCTACATTACATCTAAATACTGTGGTCAATGTCGTTACTTCTATGATTTCGAGTGTAAGTAAACTCGTTGTACTATTCGTGAAAACAATGGCTATTGTGATCGCAAAAACAGCTTACACCAGGCAGCAAAAAATTGTAAGCAATCTGAAATTTAATGGGTCGTTCGTAACTAAATGAGGCCGCACGAGCTCAACAATATCGTTACACATTTATTCCCTGATCATTAAAAGGGATAGATAGACACATTAATTTACGATGTCGCTACACTAATAACCTCGGAGATTTTGAACGTGTTCCAAGTAGAAGCATCTTCCGCATCATGTGGGTGCCTCGTGCCATCCACCGCACAAAATCTCCACTAAATTCTGTTGGCATCTGGCTGGATAGAGTGCGACATTGCTTCGATAAAATTTATGAACACAATTTTTGTTTTTTATAATGTAGTATAATATCGGTCAATGACCGGTGAGGTGAACACAGGAACACTCGAGTGTAGAGGTTCCATCCCTTTGTGACGAGGTGTGTAACCCGAGCCGAGGCGAGCCGCTACTTCCGTGCGAAGCCCTGCCGTCCTTTCATAATCCTTCGATATCGTAGATTAATAGACTAGCTAGACATACTATGTAGCCGTCCATCGACTAAAAGAGATTTAGGATTAGCCACTTAGCGAGCTTCACGAAGTTGCGACATGAGTCGCCCTGAAAAACAATACTTTTAGCCCGTTTATTTCTTCATAACTTATCAGACTTCTGAAAAGCTGGACGTTGCTTTCTTCGCGTCTTAATTATTATTTATGTACAACAGCTGGCGTACAGAGGTTGGTCGAACGCGATGCTGAGTCTGTCCGGCGGACGACGTGGTTATTTATAAAACAGAGTTGCGTCTCGTTTTGTCTTCGTGCGCTCTTTATTTTGTCTAAATATACGCTGTTTTGGGAACGTCGCAGCCGCCTATGCCGCGACATCAGCGCCGCTGGCTTCGCGCCAAATACTCCTCTCGTCTTGCCACCTATCACAAGTTTAGTATCCTAAGTTCTATAATGATAATTGATACTCAACACAAAGAGTAACCGATGCCTGTAATGTCTTTCAGATTAAGCGACCTGATTTACTGCTTTCCATATTCATTAAAGGTACCTGAATTTATAAATTTCACAGAAAATTTAGTCGCTTATTTTATTTTACTCGACTTATTAATGGTAGTATAAATATCGAATGGGTTAGTTGACGAAGACGTGCGCACGTGTTTCCTCCAAAAATAAGTGTCCCAGGAACGCAAGGGGTGTGTAATATTAATCGTTCTGTAAGTGTGGCGAGGTTTCCGAGTATCGTTGGGAGGATTGATGGATGTCGCTGGCGAAGACCCTGCAGACGACACCGGTCAGATCAAAGGAAGGCCACCGGACACGGCGACCTGCGCTGACGCCCGTGGCCAGCCGCGGTTTGGTCATACAAAACTAGGCCACGACTGGTCTACATCTATTCTCGTGCCAGTAAACTTGCACGACATATTGATGCTACAATGTGTTCACAAAGCAGTCATGTTTTCACACTAATGAACAGTTCCCCCGCTTTTACTGTAAGCTCTGGCTTGGCCGGCATTTGTACAGATTCAGAACTCATAAACGAAATTAACGATTACGCTGAATCGCGCTTTGATTGTTTGAGTTACAAGTTTATGCATTCCGCGATCTTGTTCGTCATTCAGAATTGAGAGTAGATGGAGCGGGAGGAGATATGAGGGTAATAATACTTGAGCCTTGTCCCGCGAGTCAGCAGTCAGCGCTCGCGTCTAAAATCGTATTTCCGTAGAATCCTTACAAGCAACGTTAAGCACTTACTGTCGGCTTTGCAGTTCGACGACCCACCTCGTCAAGAACGCGATCAAAAACAACACGCAAGACTATTTTCAAAACCACTTCTCCTTTAGGTACGTTTTGAACAACATCCAGAGAGAAATGTGTGACTAATGTTCGCCTAATTGTGCGTCACTCGACGAATTTTTGCCAGGAATTACGAGTAGAATGCTAAGTCATGTTTGTTTTACGTCGCACACAAGTTAGTTATTCGAATATAGAACTATTGTGTGCATCCAACAATCGATTACGACTCAAATCTATCTGGGTCATGTGTGGTAACAAAAGAAGGCGCATTTAGGCTGCCCCACAATGGACATAAAAGGAAAGAGGAAAATATTAAATGAATCTAGATAAGCTTGATGGTGGACAGTGGTCCGACCTCGGCCGTCAAATGGCACGGCATCGATCGGCTGCGGTGCGGTACATCGGCAGCGCAGGCTTACTTGCACGCCACCACATCAACCCCTCATCTATGAGGAATCACTGCAGTGGAACTGTTCATTCTCCTGTCCTTGACAAAAACCTAATTAATGTTGGCACCGAGAGCGGCCTGATGATAGATGTCTTAATTAAATTTGCAACATCAACATTGACGGAATCAATTAGGCCTGAAAACACGAGGTGCCAGCGAGATATTGGCAATATTTTGGTTGCCGTCACCTGCTGTTACAGTGGAAGGTCAGGCGACATTATCGCAGCAGCCGAACCGCGACACCATCCGGGCCGCTCCGGATGCGATCCGCTGTAATCACCGGTGAAATTTCACCATATACAATAGACACCATGATTTTAGCCCGGTAGAGGTTACGCTCTTTTGGACACTACCCATTAATCTGCGATTTATGATTTAAGGTACATTTATATGATTGGGCACTTCCTGAAACATGTGGATTTGCAATATATCCGGAAAACTTATTTCAATTGCGACATTTAAACCATTTGGTATATTTTCATATCACCGTAGTTTGTCATCGTCTTCACTTGGCGTTTGCCAATCGATATGAAGATGGGATGATCTTTTTGATACCGTATAAGTTTCGGTGCCAATGGCTGAATGCCATTTATAGCGCGAGTTTGTCGTCTTCTTGTCAGGCGGCTGCCCGGGCAACGTCGTCGTCGGTCGTCGGCGAGCGACAGAAATAACCTCTACTCTCTACCGCCAGCCTTAAACAATGCAATAAAAAGAAATCAACACTTTGACGTTGCCTGCGCTAAGTTGACTCGTGTGTCATTTGGAAGATGTCCAATCTCACCGAAATATATTTTGGTTCAGAGTCCTCTGTAGACACTTCCGTTAAAAAAGTGAGGACGAAAATATCGAGTCTAGAACGCGGATGATGAAAGAGCAGGCAATACATTTTTCTGTCGCAGTGTCCTCTTTTTGTCACCTCATTTTAAAATTAAGCATATTTATGTCCCATGCGTGTCTTTTTGAGCATAAGATTTTGAGTTGAAATCTATTTTGTGTAAGCTTAGTAGAAGTTAGGAAGTTACTACATGCCTCTTTTTCTCTACAAAACAAATCAATGGATCTTTCACGTAGATACATATTCGAAGAGCATTACCCATGCCATGCATCATCTGTCAGCCTAAAAATGTGTAGTTGCATTCCGTTTTTCGCTGCATCGGTGCACTTTAAACACATGAAACAGCTATCAATGCGTGCGGAGCGGAGGTAGCCAGATATTTATTTTTATTTAGGAAGAGGAATTGCTGCTGTTAATGTTTGAAGTACTCTGAAACGATTAGGTATCTACCTAGCTGAGGTAATAAAGACATTGTTGTTCACACATTTTCATGTCAGAGTATTTAAGAGCGCATTTTCAAAATACCCTAAAAAGGGATTTGCTTGCAAAAGCAAACTTGGTAGCGTCCGTGGTTTTTGACTGTAGATCAACATAGATATATAATCAAGAAATTGACAATTTTCACGTGTTTTTTTTTTGTTGCAGGGTTTGGTTTGGCGGCTGCAGCGGCGGCGGGAGTGCGGGCAGGGTACCCCACGGTGCTACAGTCCCCGTACGGGTGAGTCTCGCCTCTGCGCCGACGCATCTCTATCAATGTTCAATGGTTCAACACTTCGATATTTGCCAGCACTTGCGGCAGCGCATGCCGCTCTCAGACATCTCACGAGACAAAAATCAGAATAGTCTTTAACCAACTTCATCGTAATACCTGTCTGAAGCACTAAGTTAGTTCTAGAGGGGGTTATTGGTAATTAATATATACTTAGGAAAGATCCTCGTAGGTGTTTAGGTATTTGAATAGACCTAACTTTAAGACCTTTATTTGAGTATGCACAAAATATAAGAAGTTATTTATCTAGAAAAAATATCTACAAACACAGAATTTATGAATAGTAGGATAGGTTTTAGCTTCTGTCTAGCGATTAGGAAGGAATCAAACGAAGCACTTTCTGTATAGACAATGATTAGGTGACTTGTAACATAAAATATGATTGGTTGGAGCATCGATAGTGATGCGAATAGGTGGAGTTTGATTGCTGAGCTGACTTTTGTCTCGGTAGATGAGGCGAGTGGCGTCCCCGGGGTAGCGGCGCGCCGGCCCATGGACCACACCTAGACTAAATTATCAAACATTTTCACATAGGTATCTATGGCAAGCGTGAGCGTGAGAGTGGATTTTTTTCGTTTTGGGTGTGAATTAGTCGATTGGGTTTTTTAATGTTTACGTTTTACAAAGCTATCCGGGGCATAGGCGGCGCCGCAGCGGCCGGCCGGCGCGCGGCCCTCGCGCGGCGCCGCTTATCGCCCGCGCCGTCACTATGCGCATCGTTCTCGACACTCAATGTTTTCTTTACTTTTATGTTTTATGCCGTGTTCGTGTAAGATTTTGTTGTGATGAATTGAGTTTTGTTGGTGGTGGATTTCGTTAATACACTCACTACTGTCGCGTGTGTGGGCCGCGTCCGGCGGTCGCTGCGTCGTCGGCCGCGCGCGTTGCGTGAGCGCAGTGTGTGAGTAGGTGTGAGCGCGCCTAAACGCGCGCGGCCGCCCGCCGCCGCCGCCGCCGTGCTCATCAAACAAGCAGACCACAAGTCTGCTCTTGCATTCGCGCACTCGTCCCATCACTAAATCTGACTCCAAACACATTGCTGTCTCAACATTATTTTGACTTCACAAGCTTTTCCTGTAAACAGCAATGCTTAACAAACTGGGCGCAATTGGTAGGGAAAGGGATTAATTAGCGAGGCGAGGGCCGATCGATGCTCGTCCAGGCGAACCACCACACATCTATTATTCATCGGTACTCTAGTAATGGAAAAAATAAAGTGAAAGCATGAAAGCTTCACTGCATTAATTGCCCTATGTTTTTATTTCGATCAGGCTCGTAGGTCATTAGGTGACTGGTTCCAACACAAGTTTGTTTGGTTTATTGTTAGGGACATACGTCAATACAAACCTATATTTATCATTGGAAAGATGGTAGATTACTAACACGACTGTAATTGGTTTGGTACAATAAAGGAATTTGTTTAACTTTTATTACTCTTTTGCATGTAACGCTTTATATTTTGTATTTGATACGAATACGATGGAATTTGTACCGATGAATATAGGTCAGTTTATATGTGACGTTATGATCCCTATCACCTGAAACCTCCGTAGCAATAAATGTCGGTTTGGATCCTGCAAGTAGATGTGCAGCTTTCATGTGTGATGTTCCGCCAGTTTTATTATGCTGTTTAGTGTTTATTGCGTGTTTGTTCTACATTTATATTTTCCACTATCTCTATTAGTCTTCCCGTAACCAAGACTTTAGTATACTTGAAGTACCTAGTACAGTAGTGGACGTGTTTTTCTGCTAGAAAATTTTGCGCGATGAAAATAAGTTTCGATAATTTTGTGTTGCAAAACAACATATATTAAGTACATATAATAAGAACAAAGTAAACGAGTAGGTATTGGGATTTGGTTTGCGAATAGCGTTAGTACACTACAGGTGGGCGTACAGGGCGGGCGGAGCGAACAACGGGCGTGCTCCGCGCATGCGTTCTTAACACATCTCTACAACGCTAATCTTGTCAGCCTCTCGTCGCTGAGACGCCAATCAACCTGTCTCTGTCAACACTGAAACAACGAAAGGAGACAGCGATAATTAAGGAAAAATAGTCAAGTTATACAGACGTGAGGGGGCTCGGAAACTGCTGGCGTGGCGCAGTGGAAAACCTCTCCAATTTCCAATGCACTTGACCGCCTTGACGCAGCAGCGAGAAACCGACTCAGCAAATTTTACCGCTTTCATTAGCGTAACGCGTGAATTCAATTTAAAAATCTTGAAAAATTTTACTTAACTGTTCTGAGCTTGTAAAAATATCCAGCTATTTCTCTCGCTGTGGCATTTTAATCTATCAAATGCGTTCAGTGTTTCGAAATTGACACGGCTCTTAATCTGAAACCGTACGACGTTTCCTCGGCGAGGCGAATTTAACGATAAGAAAATACGAGATATTTCCGTCGAGTGGAGGCGAAGTGGACGTTGCCGCTCGCCTGAATATTTCGATTCGTTTTTTAAACATTTTTCTTGCAATGACGCACGGCGGCGGCTCTGCGGCGACATCTACTCAGGCGCATACTTACATTATAACTGTTTATCGATGTCTACTAACCTAACAAGACTAGATTTGCTCGTGCCTGTCGAGGCTGCAAATGGGGCTAGGTACTTATAGAGTGTGATTACAGTTTTGAAAAGTATTAATTTTGCAAGCAGGTGGCTCTTTGCACGATTGTATAAGTACTTTATTTTTATTGACTTTTCATGCAAAAAGCCATCACGGGTGCACGAATTTCAGACATTCAGAAAAAACTGGTTGGTTACACTTTTACCAAAAGACAGAATAAAATACTGCACATCTTTTTAAAATAATTGAATTAAGAACAATAATATTTTGTTTTGAAAACTGCTAGTAATTTCTGAGCGTCTGATGAATGGATTTATCGCTCTACAAGCGCTAACGAGTTTCCTATCGGCAGGTTGTCTCCGGGCTATGTGTATGGAACGCCAAGTTACATGGGAGCGGTGGGCAGCGTGGGCGGAGTGGGGGCCGGGACGGGGGGCCTGATGATGCCCACGCAGCTGCAGCACGCGGCCGCGGTCGCCGCTGCCAACCACCTCTATGAGTACCAGGCGGCAGCTGCGCAGGGGGCGGCCGCGTACCAACAGCAGTACGCAGCAGCAGGATTCGACCCTTACGCCACTGCTGCAGGTGTGTCGTCACACTACCAAAGTAATTTATAAACCATTGTTACATGTTCGGTTTTGGATCGAGGCTTGAAGATATCTTTGAGAGGTTTTAGTCTGCAATATCCGGGCTAATAATAAGCTATCTTAAAGTTTCAGTTTCAGATACATCTTCTACCTACATAGTTTTTAATTTTAAAACAGATCTAACTATTTTTTAAAACATCATCATTGATGGAATTTCTATCTTGATATCGGTATCAAAAATTATCCAAACAAAAGTTACATTATGTAAGTTCTTTGCGGAAATTTGCTGTGTGAGGCATGAGGTCTAACTGCATAATACGAGTATTCATGTAGAATTGTAGAAAAACGAACAATGAAGACATTGTAATTAAATGTTCCGTCATTGTTGCAGCAGCGGCAGCAGCAGCCAGCCAAGCGGGCTACGTGTCTCCGTACTACACCCTCCAAGGAGGCGGCGTGCAAGCCCCCCTCCTCCCCCCTCTGACATACCCCCCGCAGTTACAGGAGGCGAGGATGCAGTAACTCCACCGACCTTCTGGCGGTTGCGGCATTTGCCTTTCAAACCATAGGTTCTTCTAAATTCAAATCTCAATATGACTTGTCAAAAGCTGCCCACCTTTCTGGATTCGAACATCTTCTCATTTCAAACCGTAGTTTTTTCTTGATCCGAATTTTGAACTCGGATCTCCTTGGTTTGATGACTCGTCTAAATAGGTGGCCATCTTTTTGGCTTGATACTTTTTCGAATGGTTTGAGAAGCCAGCCTTAACCGCAGGGTTCTTAGTGAATGCAGCAACTCTGAATGCAGAGATATAGATGACCAGTGAAGTGCTAACAGCACACACATTATTACTAAAGTCAGAGGAAGTTATATTAAAGATTAAGGTAAATAGGGATATATGTTCGTTACCGCAGGAAAGCCAAATAATGTAGACTAAAATAGTAAACGTCTAGACATAATCTCGAAGTCATATCAACCAAAAATGTAATGGAATGACCAAAGCTAAGAGCTTTATAAGACTAGGCGGCAGTTGATACTTATTGTCTAAGAAACGGTGATGGTAAACAGCCCTACGGATATACATAGTGTTAGACGTATGTGTAGATATACCTAATAGTTATTATTACCTATACGTATAATACGCATAGCTATGTTTAAACAAAGTTCTTGCCTCATTCATCCAACTTCCTAACATCACATTTCCTATTTTTTATACTTTAATAGTTTAGTTAGGTGTACTATAAATATACAGAATTCATTTATCTACTTATATTCGAATATTAAAATGTAGAAACAGCTGTTTTATGACAATAAATCGAGCGATAAAATATGTACAACAAGTAGACAGAGCCTTCATAAAAAGACCTGCATATACTTTATTGTAATTACTTTCCATAAAATCTTTTATTACTGTAGAAAAACACCATCACAACTATGGCAGCTATAAATTCTCTAACAGTAACTGTAACGGCACATTTTATCGTTATCAAATATGATATAAGTAACTTTTTACCAGCCTTATATACTCTATTCTCTATACAAAATGTCTAAACTATGCTTCCCGCAATTAATATTTTAGAAAAATTAAATAAATGAGACGGTATCGTAACAAATGTAAAGGCTAGTTAAGTTAACCGTATATTCTTCTCTATTATAAATATTTGAAGACCACGAAGCTACTACAATACAGGATGTGACCCATTTCATATTTGACATATCGACTACGCATTGTAGGTTGTAGGTATGTTCTTGTAATATTGTGAATTGTAAGTAGCCTCGTGTATCTCGAACCTGAAGTTATGATGATCTGGGCTGGGTTCAAAAGCGAAAATTTTCATCTCGCAGATTTTCTCTGTGGGGCGGGAAAATACTTTTTTTACATATAAAAATCTTTCACTTTTAATGTCTATAAATAAGTGTCTCATCGTATTTTTCTTAATAATGTAATATCACCTTTGTTAATAATATCGATAATTCATAAAAGAGACAGGGTGATTGAGCCCTGTGTAAGGTAGATTTTCTAGCTCTTTCATAATAACATGTCCATATTGCTCAATGTGTCCTTAAATGGACTTTGTTTAGTGTAAGGTTCAGGGAGAGCAATATTAAGGGCCACTTATCTAAATGTAAGTAAATTATGATTCTAAAGAAATATGTACTTATTTTTTTGATCTGTTCGCGGTTCGTGTGTCGTGATTTTTATTGCATTATTGAAAACGCACGAAACGCGACCAACTTACTTGTTTAAAGGAAATCACGACGACGCACGAACCGCGAACTCACCATATTTTTGTAATATAATAACGCCCTCGTAACACTTGGTATTGGTTCTCCAAAGCGGTATAGGGTACTTACTAGTTAGTATAATTCAATTACTAGTCCATGTAATTTTAATTTAATGAATTTTAGACGTTCGTCGGCCGTCCGTTTGGAAATGAGGTTAATTATTATGAAGTCGTCCAAATAGCTGTAGTAAATAATGTCTTTTTTTCAGTTCAGTAAAATATTGCTTGAATATTGTCACCTAATGGCTCGTCCCAATGGATAGCAGCCAGCTTTTTAAACTTTGGCTTGCATCCAAATACTTCTAAAATCCAAGTAACTCGCATAGCTATTTGACAGAAACCTTGTATTAGATTATGAAGGTAGCTACATGACATATAAACACGTAGGTAACACGCGCTAGGGGAAAGTAGGCAAGATGTTACACAATACCTAGTGTCAAAGGAGACATTTAGGTCAAGCAGGACGCAGCCGGCGACATAGTACAAGTACTACAAGTTAAGGCCACTAGACCGAATAGAAATCACTGAAACTAGTTCGTAAGCCTAATTTTAATTATTGTAATATGCTGTTATTCGTAATTTATTTTGTTGATATTTGTAAATCTACATGTTGATAACTATTTATTATGTGGAAGAGTAATAAAAATTGTTAAATATTTAGAGACCGGATCGAATCTCTCCTTGCGCTACATGTTTACTGAGTGAATAATTCATGGTTCGGTCGAATATATTGAAATATACACCATATATATTTTATAAGAAAAGTAGATTTAACTTTTTTTAAACATACCAAATGCAACATATAATCATGTTAGCCATACTCGTGGCCATCTTGCCTTAACAGATAGACTTTTACATAGTAGTAACTTTGAAAAATACAACAATTATTACACATATCATCAAAAAGAAAATATGAGTCGTCAAATAAACAAATCGGAGGAAATCAGTCCATGATAGTGCATTTCATTCACATTATTTTTAAGCACAATATAATTATTTATGCATCACATAACCACCTTCTATACATCGCACTTCACAATCAACATAGTATTAACTCAAAAAGTGCTGTTTCGAGATACAGCGTTTTAAAGGTTTGAAAAATCATAATGACATATCCTTACGTTTTTCTGGTTTGACTTGGGTATCAGTGGAAAACTACATTCATCTACTTTGTATATTGTAAAAATTATAGCTGTCAGGCTATTATCTGAAATTTTATGAGCCATTTTTCAGAACCATTCAGAGATATTACTGTGTTGCCTGTAAAAATAAATATATTTTTTACTTACGACTGTATTACCTATCGTGAAGTTCTCATTATGATTGTTTATCTTGGTGTTAAAATGAAATAATACCATATAGAACAATTTTTAGTAGTACTTTTTTTATTTTTTAAAGTATTAAATCCAAAAAAGTGGATTCCGTAAGTTTTTTTTTACAAAAATACTGTATCAATGTTGTACAAAAAATTAAATGAAGCCGTCTATTAAGGGTTTCGTACCTCGGAAAGACAATTACGCGTCTGTCACACACAGCCTCCAAACATACTGGACTGGTTAAGTTGAAGTATGATACATAGATACACGTTTGAATTCGTGACCCAAACACAGAAGTGTGACATTGAATAATTAATATTTCATAAAATGAGGCCACTATGGGGGGAGATTTCGGTATTTTTTGTGGGTTTGATGTGACTGGGTCTGGTTGATTCCACCGAGCGACAGTTTGTACCGACATAAGTTATAAGAAGACGCCCCTACCCATCACAAACCTTTTGGGTTGAGGACTATATAACCTGTATATTATACAGGTTATTTCATGCACCTCAATCATCTCAGACGTCCACTGCTGGACAAAGACCTCCGTCTCCCCCAAGGATCTCCACAATGATCGGTCCTGCGCTGCCCGCATCCAGCGGCTTCCCGCGACCCTCACCAGAACGTAGGTCCACTTCAATACGAGGTTAAAACATGTCCTTTCTAACCCAGACGGCAAGTTCACAGATGAAGTTAAGCAGATAGAGTCTCATTTGGAAGAATTCCCTTCTTGTAGTGAATACCTTTCTTTCTGATAATAATTACCCCTCAGGTTTATGGGTGTCAATTTTGAAAACAGAGCCCCGTGAAGGGACTTCTCCTTCACGATTTTCTCCTTACTAACGTACTAGTAAGTAGCTTCTTTGCGCTGTCTCATGATGCCTTGCTTGGTATATGACAACTCTAGGGTAGAGCTCTTCGCTCTATGTTTTTGCTTGATATGTATTTTTTTCTAAACAGGTCAATTAAATAAAGTCAGATGACTGTCCGAAGAGTCTGTAGTAAAGGTCACTAGCTGATCCATAGTACTCATAAAGTTCTGGCACAAACGTAGGGTCAGCGTCGATGTTATTTGGATGTGCAGTTGATATTAATCCTATACAGAATTTTGGAAAACATCTGTTGATTTTCAGAAGATCATCAAGCTCTAGGTATTTAATAGGTGATCTTATTTTGACACCAACGAAGGACCAGCGTCTATTTACTTAGCCAGCCACGATATGATTTGATATAGGTACTGTAAAGTTACCTTTGTCGGAAATATTATATTTTTTTTCCAAACCCTGCCATATCCCAAAAGTCAAAGCAAAATATAATATTAGAACGATGGAAAAGAGTCGTAACAATAGGCCTGTGTCCTTAAAAAATGTAATTAGTCCGTCTTTTAGATTTTTCAAAAATAAGAGACACGTATTTTTTTATTTGTAAATCGGACCAAAAATTACAAAGATATAGCCCATTAAAGTAACGTGTGACGTCACACCGTGCTACGTTTGGTAGCACTAAGTGACGTCACACGTAACTTTAATGGGCTATATCTTTGTTATTTTTTGTTTAACCGAAAAAATAAAAAATACGTGTCCAATATTTTTTTATAATCTAAAATACGGACTAAATAGAATGTAATTATTTTGACCCTTGACACAGGCCTATTATGAATTTACACCTGTGAGATGTCTATATTGCTGAACAAAAGCTTCCCCCTAAGATTCCACACCAATAGGCCTCGTGCTCACTCCAGCAGTTTCCTGCTGAGCGTCGCGTCGGTAAACCTTGTCGGCGACCTTGACAAGAATCCTTCTGGCCCAACGACCGTCGTCGGTTTCAACATTAGAGTCATCATCAGCCTAAAGAAGTTCATTACTGGACAAAAGCCTCCTCTCTCAAGTTTATTACCACGAACGGTCGTGCGGGCGATGATAGGGTTATATTTTGATATAAACGCATCCATACTACATCCATACCGCCAATTCATACCTGCAATATAGTATTATCTTAAACAATTTTAGTGCTATACAGTAACAAATAAATATACATTTCACAAGCTCCAAGAAATTGAAATAATAGAACAGATTACACAGTAACAATTCAAAATAAATTTAATGTTTATGAAGATATTGTTATGCAATATAGTATCAACTTTAAGTTAACACCCTATTGAAAACTAAAATCGTTGCCAATATTCGCTGGACTGGTGTATTAACCCGAAATATGACACGAAAGACACGAAAGCAGAGCGGCGAATGTATCAAATTAAAATGCGACTATATTACAATAGGTGATTAGGGACAATATCAACAAGTAAGACAGGCGTAAAACACAATAAATTATTGAATTAGTGGACTTAGAAATACGACTGTTTTACCAGATTGTAGAGAAAAAAATCTGTATTCTGAATATATAAATAACTCGAAATCCAAAAATTTTGACTTAATACCCTGTTGATTGTGAAGTGCGACATGTGAATTCATACATAATTATTGTTATATGTAATTTATAATTTTACTATAATGTACTTAATTTAGGATGTCTATTCTAAAATGGAAAATTAAATATTAAGGTACACTCTTGCGTTTCTAATTCAATTTTTAAAAGTTCCCTTAGTTTCTTATAAACCTTATAAATAAGAAATAGGTCATGCAAAAATTTGTGTCGTCTAAACTATTGGCACAAGTCCAGACACTATTTTACTAATGATTTACTAATTATAACGAGTGATGCTTTTTTCTCGTGTTAAATATTCGCACCTACGATCTGATGCTACGTCAAAATATTTGCGTAGGCGCGTGCTACGAAAGTTCTACGCGCTACAATTTTTCAGTGTTTATGATATTCAAAGGTGAGTCCGGAATTTGTAAAAATGAATCGATGAAATGAAAGTAACTATGTACGCGCCCTAAGTACTTCATAACTGCGCTGTATCTAATAATAGGATAATACTTTTTTGTTGAGCTCGTTATTTTTCTATAACAAGTACAAAAATGAAATTACCAAAATGTATTCAGAACACGCATCACTTTAGAACGGCTACACCGAATTGGATAATTATTTTTTGTTGTGTTCATTATGTCAGGCAGGACAAGGTTTAAGTACATATGAGCTTTTTGCAGCGGGAAACCCCATCATACCCGTGGGAAAAAAAGGGATTTGTTGTATAATAAATAAGCTTTCCGCCGCGGCTCCGCCCGCGTTAACAGTTTTTCCCGTGGGAATGAGGCATTTTCCCGCGATCTTTCCTTTTTATAATAATAGTATGAAGTATGACAGTATGAAGCAGATATGATAGTATGATGAAAAAATCTCAGCGTACGTGCTTATCCCAACTCAGGCGAAAATATCTCTATCTACATCTGTTTTGGTATTTTGTGCCTTTGTCTTGTTGCAACCTACAGGTAACAATACAATAGAATATAATAGGATAAGGAAATGCAATCAAAATTCGCGGAGTAAAGAATAATAAATAATAATCTTTTATCAGGGAAATAACATAACTCAAAAACATAATCCAAGTATATTACATATTATATAATACTAGCGACCCGCCCCGGCTCCGCACGGGAAAATGGTTATTGTGGGTTATCCTTCAGTATATTATGCATGTATTATACATATAAACCTTCCTCTTGAATCACTCTATCTATTAAAAAAAACCGCATCAAAATCCGTTGCGTAGTTTTAAAGATTTAAGCGTACAAAGGGACATAGGGACATAGGGACATAGGGACATAGGGACGGAGAAAGCGACTTTATTTTATACTATGTAGTGATTATTAATATAATAAATGAGAAAGTAACTCTGTCTGTCTGTCTTTCTTTCTTGCTTTCACGCCAAAACCACCGAACCGCTTTTGATGAAACTTGGTATGGAGATAGAATAGACCTTGGGGACGGACTTAAGCTACTTTTTACCTCGAGAAAATATCTCATTCCCACGGGAATGACTGCAAGCGCTGGTGGAGTTGTGGGGCATATCACCAATCTGACCTTAGGATATGATAGAATAGACCTTGGAGATGAATATAAGCTACCTTTTACTCGGAACTAGGAAATCTCCTCATTCGCACGGGAAAAAAGTGCAGCGTGAGTGGAAAATTTTGACGAAACTTAGTTGGTACAGAGATAGAATGGACCCTGGGGATGTATAAAGGCCACATTTTACAGCAGCGGGAAATCCTTTATTCCCATGGTAAAAATGCTAGAGTAAGCGAAAAGTTTTAATTAATTTTGGTAGAGAGATAGAAATGGTACAGGGAAAAGTCGAAAACCAACGCGAGCGTAGCCGCGGGCGGGCAGATAGTATAATGTACCTATTTCTAAGAGATTAAGCAAGCATTGAGTTTTCTCGCAATACCGCATGGAGAAAATAGGTAGGGTAGACCGGGGACAAAAGTAACAAGGGGCAATAGTAACATCGGCGATATTTCCACACATATACAACGCTTAAATGTGTGCGTCCGTCAGATCACGCGTCTAACGTGTCTCGACCTGCTCACCAATCGGCGGCGGCGCGCTCGCTGTGAAACAGACGTGCTCAGAGGGAATTTTTGTTTTTCCACCACCACAAGTAAGTTTTTTACTCTGAATTACGCGCTTTTTTTGTAGTTAGTGAAGGATTTATAGCCAAATCATTGTAATCACTCTGTTGCTAAGATGATTGGCTGCCATAATTGTGATAATTCCGCTGCTAAATTTCGATAGGTTTCTTGCAAATTTCAGATTTTGTAAAATATACTACTTGAGGGCAATTGTAACAGCAGGGAAGGGGTCAATTGTAACGGTACAATCAACCCCGTGCTACAATTGACCCAACAGGTAATAATTACAATTTTTTTAAAATATATATCTATATATATATATTGTCCGCTTTACGGCAAAAGTTGATCAGGCCGAAATATGCATTAAATGTTGATCCACCTTTAGAGGCTTGTAGTTTAACTAATTTTGATAATACCGTAATATACTTCGAATATAAGAATTCCCCTCACTACGACCCAGTGCCTAACTACGCCGCAAACACTCTAGCTCGTCACCAACTCACACGGCAATTGTTGATTTTGTAACCGCCATTTATTTTACACTTTGTGCGACTTTGTTGATCAATATAAACGTTGGGAGATCAACAAATGCCGCGAAAATTACGCCGATGCTGCGGAACGGCAACATCGCAAACTATAAGTCCCAACGTCTAGTAGCGCTTAATTATCCTCAATATGTTTCTGAAGAAATCGCATAAGTTAGTACAAGGTATATTATTATTTTTTTAGACTAAAAATACCTACTTGATTAAAAGAACTGATACTTAATTTTATTGAAGAAAATAATACTAAGAATTAAAGTAGTAAAAAGTTTTTTTTTGTTATTGTTTATGTTTCTTCCTTAGTTTTATCTTGGATATATCTTGAAGTTTGTAAAAGGCTAATCAAAATAAAAGCACGTTACACCTTTATTACTTCTCTTGCCGTCAAAATACCTATATTAAAACACGCTTCTATTAAAAAATAATTTTGGTTATAATGTATCTAGGTATAAAATAGTATACTCGTTTTTTTGTCAGAATTTTTTTTCACCTTTTAGTTCCTTTTATGAACAAGTAATAAAATCTAATAAAAAAAATCTATACTTTTAACTTTTTAGTATTTATGATTCGGGATTTACTACGGCGTAGTTTCCCCCCGAAGTCCATTGTAGGGATAAGAGGGCTTCAGTACAACAGGGTTCGCCCTGGTACCCTGAGGCGCAACATTATTAATATGACATGTTTATAGACCCTCACACCATTCATCCACCTCATTATCATCATCATCATCATCTCAGCCGAAAGACGTCCACTGCTGGACAAAGGCCTCCCCCAAGGATCTCCACAATGGTCGGTCCTGCGCTGCCCGCATCCAGCGGCTTCCCGCGACCCTCACCAGATCGTCGGTCCACCTCGTGGGGGCCTGCCCACACTACGTCTTTCGGCACGCGGTCGCCATTCAAGAACCTTTTTGCCCCAACGGCCGTCGGTTCTACGCGCAATGTGCCCAGCCCATTGCCACTTAAGTTTAGCGATTCTTCCGGCTATGTCGGTGACTCTGGTTCGCCTGCGGATCTCATCATTCCTGATTCGATCACGCAAGGAAACTCCAAGCATAGCCTTCTCCATCGCTCTTTGGATGACTTTAGGCCTTCTTATGAGGCCCATCGTTAGCGACCACGTCTCAGATCCGTAAGTCATCACTGGCAACACACATTGGTCAAAGACTTTAGACTTAAGACACTGCGGTATTTGGGACGAAAAGATATTGCGCAGCTTCGCGAACGCTGCCCATTCAAGTTAGATTCAACGGTTGACCTACTTCGAAGTTAGATCTACCTAGCTGGACTGTTTGTCCCAGGTAGACGTAATGGTCTACAACTTCGAGAGCGGAGTCCCCAACTTTTATTGGAGTGGGTACTACATGGGCGTTCGACATGACTTTTGTCTACTGCATGTTCATCTTCAGACCAACTTGTTCCACTTGTTGTTTATCCATCTAATCAAATAGAATTCACATTCATAACAAATGGAACGAAATTATTTTACTAAATCTGATGGGGTTGCATATGGATATTATCTAGGAGAGCGGGGTCCAAGTTCTTTAAGACCCGCCGCTCAAATCGAACCAAAAAGATTTCGGATTCCACGCTCAGGTTCATGGAAGAAAAACAGAAAATCGTTTTGCAGTCCGCAGATGATGCTTCCTGCTACCGGCGGCTCAATAGACAGATCTCAAAGTCTCTGAGTCGTGACATTCGCCAATTTAATATGGATCGTGTTAAGGGCCTGGCCACAGCTTTGCTCGACGCGCGGCGCGACCTGCGACCAGCGGAATATTGCCAGTAACCCATAGTCAAAATTAATTAGAGAACTTTTTTTTTCATTTCTAAAATCCTGCTAGAAAATGTAGGTAGGTACTACCGAAATTAAGGAATTGATTTAAAGGCATGAAATTACTCAACTATTGCTAAAAAGTTCAATTTTTAAACGTAACGTTTATCTTATTTTACTTAGAAAACGACTTCAACACTGTGATGTAGCACAAATAAGATTAAGAATACGTAAAAGTAATGTTTTGAGTCGTGTAATGCAAAGTGCTCAAAAATAAAGTAAAATGTTACAATACTAATGTTCTGGCAAGTTTCGCGCCGCAGGTCGCCGCCGCCGCCGCGTGAAGCTGTGGCCAGGGGGTAAGGAAGCTATTGAGCGTAACAAAGGCTCTAAAGTGTTCGCAAGAGATCTTTCTATGGGGCAAAGCCAAATGATGAAGCTGAAGACTTGCGTGTCATCTAAGCCTGAGCTACTGGAGTAAATCGAGAGGTTCTATGGACAGCTGTATACGACAATACGGACACCTGTCAGCCAAGCTGCAACTGACCCAAGAGCTAGGCTAACCAGACACTACACCGAAGACATCCCGGACGTCAGCCTGTACGAGATTAGGATGGCTCTCAAACAGTTAAAGAACAATAAGGCGCCGGGTGATGACGGAATAACTGCTAAGCTTCTGAAGGCAGGTGGTACTCCAGTCTTGAAAGCCATTTAGAAACTGTTTAATTCCGTAATCCCCGAAGGAACAACGCCGCAGGCGTGGCTGAGAAGCGTAGTGGTCCTCTAATTTAATATAATACATAGTTAAAAAAACTAAAAAACACGCTTCTTGTCTGCCATATTGGATTTAAGTCATGTGACTTTTTTTTCGTATTTTTGACAGCAAACACTTTCATTTGATACCCATATCATGGGGGTGGATTTCAAACAGCCACCGCCATATTGGATTTGTAAATGACGTTTCTTAGCTAGTCATGTATTGTCATCAAAACTCAGAGCGTGTGCAAAATTTCATCCTAATCGAAGACCGGAAAGTGGGTCAAATTAAGATTCCAAAATTTTCTTACATACATAGTTACTTACAAGTGAAGCTAATATAAAGAGTGTAAAAAGGGTGAAAAAAACCTTTTAAAGAACTACAGACCCATTTCGATTCTGAGCCATATCTATAAATTATTTTCGAGAGTCGTCATGAATCGTCTCGTGCGCAGGTTCGACGACTTCCAGCCTCCCGAACAAGCTGGTTTTCAAAAGGGCTTTATAGTACCTACGGCAGGTTATACGGCAGGTTATACAGAAGACCGAAGAGTATAACCAGCCACTATGCTTAGTGTTCGTATGAGAAAGTCTTCCATTCAATTGAGACTTAGGCAGTGCTGCAGTCTCTTCAGAGGTGCCAAATTGACTACTGGTATATCGAGGTGTTGAAGTGTTTGTACGATAATGCCATTCTATGTCAGTCCGACTCCAGGTTCAGAACTCCAGACCAATCCAGCTGCAGCGATATGTAAGACATGAAGACGTTATTTCTCCGAAATTGTTCACCGCTACACTGGAATTGTCTTTAAGCTTCTGGACTGGAAAGGACATGGCATCAACATCAATGGCGAGTACATTTCTCACCTTCGGTTTGCCGACGATATCGTAGTCATGGCTCAGACCTTGGAGGACCTCGGCACAATGCTCGATGACCTCAATAGAGTTTCCCAACAAGTGGGTCTGAAGATGAATATGGAGAAGACAGAAGTCATTTCGAACGCCCATGTAGTACCCACTCCAATAAATGTTGGGGACTCCGCTCTCGAAGTTGTAGACCATTACGTCTACCTGGGACAAACAGTCCAGCTAGGTAGATCTAACTTCGAGAAGGAGGTCAATCGTCGAATCCAATTTGGATGGGCAGCGTTCGGGGAACTGCGCAACAGCGCAATATCTTTTCGTCCCAAATACCGAAGTGTCGCCAGTGATGACTTACGGATCTGAGACGTGGTCAATTACGATTATTTACGATAGGCCTCATAAGAATGCTCAAAGTCATCCAAAGAGCGATGGAGAGGGCTATGCTTGGAGTTTCCTTGCGTGATCGAATCAGGAATGATGAGATCCGCAGGCGAACCAGAGTCACCGACATAGCCCGAAGAATCGCCAAACTTAAGTGGCAATGGGCTGGGCACATTGCGCGTAGAACCGACGGCCGTTCTTCTAATGACTTCCCATGGGTACCTTCCAGCTCCATCATCAGACCCTGGATACCATCTACAGACAAAGTACTTATCGAAACGAATCATACGAGCCCAAAGGGTTATGTCGTATTATAACGGAGTTCCTATGACCACCTTCCATTTCCATCATTAGATCAGCTCCATGTCGTCATAATTTTACTCAATCGAAAACCAGAAAGTGTAACTTGCAAGATTTGATTACATACGAAAAAAACATAAAGGTTGTAATAAAAAAGTTATCGAATCTTATGGAGAACCAAGCTCTTACTCTACGAGTACATGCCCTAACTTAACACTCTCTTGCTTTCATCATAGCGTATAGATTGCGAAGCAAAGTGGCAACAGCGCAAAACAAAACCAACCAATCATGTCAAAAGGTGACCTCTGATTGGTCCATTTGAATCAGATCAACAATGGATGGAGCGGATTTGTATAAAGAATGCAATGAATAGTTCCTATTTGTGTCGCTAGAGGGTCAGCAATTGTTGATCAAATTGGAGCCACATTTGTATGCCGAATCATACATAAGATCAACAAAAACTGTTTTGATCAACAATTGCTAACTGATCAACAATTAACTGATGCTACAACCCGTCTGATCAACATTTGCCGTGTGGGTATATCTATATATATATATATATATATATTATATATATATTATATTATATTATATATATATATTATATATCTATATATGTATATTATATATTTTACCTGATATTGTATGTAGTTTATTACCTATATGTATAATATGTAAGTATTTCAGTATTTTATAATTATTTAATTCATTAAATTAAGTTTTGAAACTAGCGTAGTACACAGGTCTACCTGCTGCCTCCTATAGCATCTTTTTCTCACCAGGTTAGCTGGCAGAGAACTCATTATGAGTTAAGCTTACCTAATGTATAATATCAACTTTACTTTGTAATTTTCTGTATGTTTGTGTGTGTACAATAAATAAATAAATAAATAAATAAATAAAAAAAAAACAAAAACAATCTAATTTTACGTCGTATGTGATAGGTAATACTCTAAATTTTGTGTTTTGTGTTCCAGATGCCTCGAAAACGAATAAAAACTGATCGTGGCTCAAAAGACATTTTACTTTATGAAGAAAAATCAAATTTTCGACTGTTCTTCTCCTGCTGGTGCATATTTTTTGAGAGTGATCCGTTTGCTTAGTGAGCAAATCATGTTCGTTATAAGTCCATTTTATTAAGTATTTTTTAAATTCAGGGACGGTTGTAACAGGGGCAATTGTAACTTAATACAAAAAATAAAATAGTGTTTTTATACGTTTTACTGTCGTTATTCAACTAATATTAATCCTCAGAAGTTGTATTTGGCCCAAAGCGTTCCTGTGTTTACTTAAAGTTAATTTTTATTTTGTTTAAAGCTACTAACAATCTATTTTCATTTTGTTAAACTTTCATGTTGATTATTTAATAAGTTTATGAAAACAAGTTTCCTTATAATTGAGACTGATAAACAAGTGATTAAACTACGCAAAAAAGTGAATAAAAGTGGTGATATTAATCTACTCTGTCTTTTATTGTCTTTTAAAATATTGTTACAATTGACCCACACTAGGGGTCAATAGTAGCAGTGAGACCCCTCGAATTCAAACTGGATTTTCGGTACGATAAATGCAATTTAAGTGTAATTCAAAAATAAAAGCATAAAGACGATGAAATTAACCTACTACCAAATGATCCAAACTTTGGATAAAGCGAGTAGATTTCGTGTTATAGGTAATTTAACAAAAAGTGTTACCATTGTCCCCGGTCTACCCTACTGCAGAAACTGCAGAATGCAGATATAATACAGACTAGGCTGTATACTACTCACTCAGTGCACTTGCCATTTTAAAGAAATGGCTTAAAAAAAAAAAAAGTGAGTTGCCGCTTTATGAAAAGATACCTAAAGTTAAGGAAATTCAAATTGATTTGGGACACAGGGTAAGCATAACTGTAAGTAAATATTATTTATGAGGGCATCTTAGTTCATTGCCGTGAGTTCCTTAATTTTTTAAGATTTTCAGGTCCTTAGTCCTTCAGTGACGTAAAAAACATTTCTTATTTTGATATTCAGAACATAATTGACGCTGACGCTACGGTTTATGAATGATTGGCATTTGAACATGGTCCTGACGAAATGACGCTTGCGACTTTGGATGCTGGAAATATCAGAAACTAGCCAACTAAAGTTCAATTTTACTTACTGTTCTATTGCTTAGTGATGAAGAAATAAATAATATCTAACATTCGAACAACATACAAAACAGAAAGGATTTAATAAAATTCTTTTTTAAATATGGGCCATACAGAACAGAACCATCTGCCATCCCTTATGGCCATGATGAAACATTTTTTGTTTACAGAACTGTCAAAATTAAAACCTCTCATTAAAAATGCATGAGCGCTCATGCATTTTTAGCAGACCATATACAAATCAATCTATGTATTGGCTATAATTTCCATTAATATCCCAGGCTTTGGTGGTTCATGATTTTATGGCTAAAAGGTCTATATTTAAGAGGCATTTATGCAAAGTTTCAAGTTTAGGAGACTCATAGTTTTCGAGAAATTAAATTTCTAAAATCAACAAATTTGGTTATAAAAAGAACACGTTTTTTTTTTTTGCGTGGTAGGGTGTTCGTACCGAGTTCATACAGCCAAATTTACTAAATAAATCAAGTAAGTAAGTTTTTTCTTTCCTTTCTGAACGAAACTTAAAACTACGTCATGTCATGTGACGTAGAAACGATAGTCTAGGCGGGTGCGAGCGAAGCGAGCACGGGACTTCGGGGCACCCCTACTTCGCCGGGTTAGGTTACATGATGACCCCCCATGCCTGCTTGCAGGCATGTTAAGAGTAAATATATATATTTAGTTAGAACGAAATAGACTAGGCGGGTGCGAGCGAAGCGAGCACGGGACTTCGGGGCACCCCTACTTCGCCGGGTTAGGTTAGAAGGGTATGGCGGACGGCAGCTGGGCGAGCGCAGCTCGCACAGCTTCCTCCGCCATACCCTTCGGGGTTAGGTTACATGATGACCCCCCATGCCTGCTTGCAGGCATGATAACCTTGAATATCTTAAAGACTATTCTTTGTGAGGGGGAGGGGGGTTTACCCAACTCCCCCCCCCCTAATTGTGGTATAATTAGTTACCAAATATGGCCTAATTAACCTAAAAATGGTTATAAAACTGGACATAACCTCAAAACTTTGACCTTAAATATCTCGAAAACTATGCACCTCCTAGGGGGGGGATGGTATCGGGGGACACCCCCCCCCTCCCCCTCCCTCCCCTCACCGCCTCTCCCCCAAAATCGTGGGATATTAAGGAAATTTTTACCGAAATACTTTTGGGGAATCCAGAACACTATCGTTGGCAGCACACATTTTGACATTTCGCACTTCATAATCAACATAGTATTAACTCAAAAAGTGCTGTTTCGAGATACAGCGTTTTAAAGGTTTGAAAAATCATAATTACATATCCTTACGTTTTTCTGGTTTGACTTGGGTATCAGTGGAAAACTACATTCATCTACTTTGTATATTGTAAAAATTATAGCTGTCAGGCTATTATCTGAAATTTTATGAGCCATTTTTCAGAACCATTCAGAGATATTACTGTATTGCCTGTAAAAATAAATATATTTTTTACTTACGACTGTATTACCTATCGTGAAGTTCTCATTATGATTGTTTATCTTGGTGTTAAAATGAAATAATACCATATAGAACAATTTTTAGTAGTAGGTACTTTTTTTATTTTTTAAAGTAAGTATTAACTCCAAAAAAGTGGATTCCGTAAGTTTTTTTTTACAAAAATACTGTATCAATGTTGTACAAAAAATTAAATGAAGCTGTCTATTAAGGGTTTCGTACCTTGGAAAGACAATACGCGTCTGTCACAGCCTCCAAACATATTGGAGTGGTTAAGTTGAAGTATGATACATAGATACACGTTTGAATCTGTGACCCAAACACAGAAGTGTGACATTGAATAATTAATATTTCATAAAATGAGGCCACTATGGGGGGTAATTTCGGTATTTTTTGTGGGTTTGATGTGACTGGGTCTGGTTGATTCCACCGAGCGACAGGTTGTACCGACATAAGTTAGAAGAAGACGCCCCTACCCATCACAAACCTTTTGGGTTGAGGACTATATAACCTGTACCTATATTATACAGGTTATTTCATGCACCTCAATCATCTCAGCCGAAAGACGACCACTGCTGGACAAAGGCCTCCCCCAAAGATCTCCACAATGATCGGTCCTGCGCTGCCCGCATCCAGCGGCTTTCCGCGACCCTCACCAGACCGTAGGTCCACCTCAATACGAGGTTAAAAACATGTCCTTTCTAACCCAGACGGCAAGTTCACAGATGAAGTTAAGCAGATAGAGTCTCATTTGATCCATAGTACTCATAAAGTTCTGGCACAAACGTAGGGTCAGCGTCGATGTTATTTGGATGTGCAGTTTGATATTAATCCTATACAGAATTTTTGGAATACTTTTGTTGATTTTCAGAAGATCATCAAGCTCTATTTAATAGGTGATCTTATTTTGACACCAACGAAGGACCAGCGTCTACTTACTTAGCCAGCCACGATATGATTTGATATAGGTTCTGTACAAAGTTACCTTTGTCGGAAATGTTATAATTTTCTTCCAAACCCTGCCATGTCCCAAAAGTAAAAGCAAAATATAATATTAGAACGATGAAATAGAGTCGTAACAATTATGAATTACACCTGTGAGATGTCTATTGCTTAACAAAAGCTTCCCCCTAAGATTCCACACGAATATGCCTCATGCTCCGTCCAGCAGTTTTCTGCTGAGCGTCGGTCAACCTTGTCGGCGACCTTGACAAGAATCCTTCTGGCCCAACGACCGTCGTCGGTTTCAACATTAGAGTCATCATCAGCCTAAAGAAGTTCATTACTGGACAAAAGCCTCCTCTCTCAAGTTTATTACCACGAACGGTCGTGCGGGCGATGATAGGGTTATATTTTGATATAAACGCATCCATACTACATCCATACCGCCAATCATACCTGCAATATAGTATTATCTTAAACAATTTTAGTGCTATACAGTAACAAATAAATATACATTTCACAAGCTCCAGGAAATTGAAATAATAGAACAGATTACACAGTAACAATTCAAAATAAATTTAATATTTATGAAGATATTGATATGCAATATAGTATCAACTTTAAGTTAACACCCTATTGAAAACTAACATCGTTGCCAATATTCGCTGGACTGGTGTATTAACCCGAAATATGACACGAAGGACACGAAAGCAGAGCGGCGAATGTATCAAATTAAAATGCGACTATATTAGAATAGGTTATTAGGGACAATATCAACAAGTAAGACAGGCGTAAAACACAATAAATTATTGAATTAGTGGACTTAGAAATACGACTGTTTTACCAGATTGTAGAGAAAAAAATCTATATTCTGAATATATAAATAACTCGAAATCCAAAAATTTTGACTTAATACCCTGTTGATTGTGAAGTGCGATTTGCAGTTGCAAAATTTGACGTTTAGTAAAAGTTTGTTTGGCTCGTTTGGTTGCTGGTGTTTTGTGTAAAAATTTTAAGCTTTTGTCGCCTCTCTTACTAAGAAAGAAGTGAATATTTAGAAGTGAATAATGGCAGGCCAGGGGCATCAGTTTCCCGGCAACTTTCAGGGAAATGCGGGTGCAATGAGGAGTGGTTTTGGCGGCGGGCCCATGGGCAATCAAATGCAATCTATGCCGAACCAGTTAGCAGGTAAGCAATAGCATTAACCTCAAAGAAAAACCTCAGTGTATAACCATTAAAATTGAATAGTCACAGCTACTTGTATTGTATTTTGTTTTTGGGTATTGAAATTATAACCTAAAAGTTTGGTCTGTGTTGTTTTAAATTGTAGATTTATCCAGCATTGCTTAGACTAATGTTTTTTTTACGCTTCATAACATATTTAAATATCTTATATGCATTATTTATTACTTTGACTAGTACATTCAGTACCCATGGTATCTTATTTGCAGGAGTTATGGGTGGACCGATGGGCACTACAGGTGGTATGGTGGGCATGGCTAACCCCATGGTACCACCATATGCTGCCGCCATGCAGAACCAAATGAGCAACATGGGAATAGGGCCACAGGTATACAGGGCGTCCCACGGCTATGCCACATGGAGGGAAAGTACCTTAAAGATTGTAGGTAGAACATTTTACTGAAAGAAGACTTTATTTTATTTCTAAAATCTATTAAAACTGCATTCATACATTTTCTAATAATTACATGGTTGAGCCGGGAATCGAACCCGCTACACGAGAAAAAAAAAACACCCTGTAGTTTTATCATACCATTCGAAAGAGTTCATCATAAGGATTATTTTTTGCTCAAGTAACATAGTGTCAGAAATAAAAGGAAGACTATGAATTTTAACATTTAATTTGGCCGCCGAGATCGTCAGATCTAACCCCCCCGTTAGGTTTTTTGTTATGGGGTTATGTGAAAAATTTAGTTAACAAGAACCGGTATGAAAGTGTCCACGAGCTACAAACAGAAGTTAGACGTATTATTCTAAATATCCACCAAAACAGGATAAAAAAATCGACAGGGAGTGAAATAATCAAGAGTGCGACTTTGTATTCAACAGCGTGGGGGTCATTTTAAGCATTTGATAAAATTGATAAATTTTGTATTAAAATGTTAAAATACATAGTCTTCCTTTTATTTCTGACACTATGTTATTTAGCAAAAAATAACCCTTATGATGAAGCCTTTCGATCGGTATGACAAAACAACAGGATATTTTTTTTTCTCGTATAGCGGGTTCGATTCCCGGTTTATACACGTAATTATTAAAAAATTTATGAATGCAGTTTTAATCGTTTTTAGAAATAAAATAATGTCTTCTTTCAGTAACATGTTCTATCTACAATATTTAAGGTACTTTCCCTCCATGTGGCATAGCCGTGGGACGCCCTGTATATAGCTGGAATTTGCTTGCATCTTTTTATAGTCAGTTGAATCAGATAGGTACCACTGTGTGGAAACATGTAGTATATTATGATAAATCTGCATATGACTACATTTTTTTTACTAAATGTTTTGATGTCGACTCGTTCCTCGTACCGCCCACAGGCGAGTGGCCTAAATGGGCCATAGGAAGAATCTTAATTTTTATATACCATTTTCGTTCTGTCTACGGCCCAATTCTTTTTTATGTCGATTTATTGATCCTACAAATAATTATATTCTATTGTATTGTTTTTTATTTCAGGGAATGGGTGTAGTGGGGGGGGCTTCAGGCCCTGGGCTTGTACAACAACAGGTGCCTCAGCAAGGTAATCATAACAGCCAAGATTCACAGCTTCTCCCAAAGATCTCCGCAAAATATGACATAACCGCAGGCTGAATCCAAAACCGAATTCCGACAAGTCTCTGCTCCGCCTACCAAACTTGTTAGAGTAGTGTCTTGTCGGAGCAGAGTCTTGTCGGAATTCGATCATTAAACCATGTAGGCTCCCGTAAAAAGAATTCTTGTAATAACCGAGCAAATCCTTTTTTCGTGTGTGGCCAAATTTGTTCTCATTAGACTTTACATAAAGCAAAATCAAAGCTGTACAGTGTGCTATGAGAAAATATTAATTTAATTAATTACTGAATATTAATTAGTTTAAATTAATGAATAGTCTGATCGGATGAAATTGCATGATTCATAACATTACTACCTACTTATACTGTTATTTTACCATATTGTGGTGCTAATGTATGTACTGTTGTTGATTCTTTGAAATGAATAAATAAATAATTCTAAGAAGAAAGTCTTAAGCTCGTGGATCAAGTTTACGTCATCAAAAATTTTCATTAATAATCATCGGCTGTATTTTTTTTTTAATTACTCTTAAAAGATAATTAAGGCATAATATTTTCTTTCATCCGCCTAGACAAATTTACTAGCTTGTTAAACTGATTTGACTGTGGAATTTTTACATTTTTTGCTACTAGCGACCCGCCCCGGCTCCGCACGGGAAAATAGTTATTGTGGGTTATTCTTGAGTATATTATGCATGTATTATAGATATAAACCTTCCTCTTGAATCCCTCTATCTATTAAAAAAACCGCATCAAAATCCGTTGCGTAGTTTTAAAGATTTAAGCGTACAAAGGGAGGGACATAGGGAGGGACATAGGGACAGAGAAAGCGACTTTGTTTTATACTATGTAGTGATTACTGACGAAGTAGGCATGACTTGAATACCTGGCGTATTTATTTTACCATGTTTTTTTTATAGGAGCAATGCAAGCCACAGGCGCAGTGTCCGCCGCGGCCGCCCCGCCGCCCGCCCCCGCGCCGCAACCCCCGCCGCAGAATAAAGAGTTCAATACTGCCTCACTTTGCAAGTCAGTATCAATTTTATGAGTAGTGAATTACTGTCACAGAACTGGTTGTCTCTTTCACGCGCATGAAAGGAAATCAGTCTGGTACCAACCCAGTTTTGCAGTAGTTATTAAAAAATATATCCCACGAAGCAGGTACCTATTTACAATTTTACACATATTATGGTAAATAAAAAATATATCCCACGAAGCAGGTACCTATTTACAATTTTACACATATTATGGTAAATAAAAAATATATCCCACGAAGCAGGTACCTATTTACAATTTTACACATATTATGGTAAATAAAAAATATATCCCACGAAGCAGGTACCTATTTACAATTTTACACATATTATGGTAAATAAAAAATATATCCCACAAAGCAGGTACCTATTTACAATTTTACACATATTATGGTAAATATTAATTGATCCAACATGCGCTTCTTTAAATCCATTGATTAATTAACTCAGTAGAAATAAATATAATAGTGATTAATCGTAAATAAAAGAAAATACTTATGAATGGATCACTGTCAAAGGTTTATAAGAAAATAATTTATTTTTTCAGATTTGGTCAGGAGACGGTTCAAGATATCGTTAGCAGGACTCAAGACGTATTTCAAACCCTGAAGGCTATTCAAGTGAGTAAAATTATATAATATTAATTATTAAAATTATTTTAAAATAAAATTGATAATTGTATAATAAAGTTATAAAAAATATAGCCAGCCAAAACAGCGATGTAGATAGAAACTTAGTATCATTTCAGACAAAATATTTTCACAGAGATTGTAATAAAATATTATCATTGCCTTTATCGTTTTGCCAGACGTTTTAAGCAGCGCTGTAAACGGTTGGTGGCTATACATACAAGCCGATGTGAAAGCGGCAGAGGCGACCGCATTTTGGCACTTACCACTCATACGGCCCAACTGCCCAACTGAAACCCGTGCTTCGTCCCACAGTGTCACGGCCGGCGCAAGCGCAAGTATTTGCAAAATCGAGCGGCGGCCCGGCGCAGAAAAATCATCATAGTTTAAAAACTACAAGGCTTATCTTCTTTAAAAAAATACAGCCGATAGCTATCGAAATGGGCAACATATATGCGCAGTATTATAGATTTAAACTGTTATTAAACACTTTTAATAAAATAATCACGGCAAAACCAAACCTAACCTAAAAAAAAATAAGGCCTATTTTTAGAACGGATTTTTTCGCGTACTCACTTGAATCATGTTGGAATCCTCCAAAACACTCATTACTTAACACTTCACGATTATTTTGATATAAAACACTCACAGAAATACAAAAAACTCATTAATATTTCCACAAGATACGACACGAGTCCCGATTGTAAACAGATGACGTCAGTTTTGACCTCCAAGAAAAAATATTCATCGAAAAAAAAATTACACCGGCCACCTATCATTTGCTTCGTAAACTACTTGAGAAGCTCTCCATAGAGTTTCGTTACAAAAAGTTCGGTACTTAATACACAGATGGCCACTTTTATACACAGATGAAGTGCCGGGAACAGCCGTACCCAGTGCGTTATAAGGTATCGCCACCGGCGGGAAGAGTCATACCCAATGCGTTCCAGAGGTGTCGCGAGTCAGTTGGTATGGGAACTTGCTGGCTTCTGTGTCGGGGTAGTACCCCCGCCCTTCAGCAATGACCTTCCCTTAACAGCTCATATACCCCAACGAGGGTCAGAAGCCTACCCTATGTATGTATGTATGAACCTACCCTGAACGCTGGCCCAGTGCGGGTTGGTCAACTTTACACGCAACCTTTGAATTAACTTCGCAGGTGTGTGCAGGTTTCCTCACGATGTTTTCCTTCACCGTAAGAGCGTCGAATAAACGTTTATAATAATATGAATTCAAAAATCAAAAACACATTAGTATGAGTATGTGCCGAGGCTAGAATCCGCAAACTTCCGAAGGAATTCAACAGCCCTAGCCATTTTCCAATTCAACTTTTTTTTTCAGCCACCTAACGGCACTCAGCACGGCGAGAACGCGAGTAATGACAAGAAGGCGAAGATGCAGGAACAACTGCGCACCATACGACTGCTGTTCAAGAGGCTGCGACTCATATACGAGAAATGCAACGAGACTTGCCAGGTAACACATTATAAACCACTGCACATAATATTATATAACAACAAGTGTCTAAATGTAGGTTGGCAATCACCTGTCCCTTTCCGTTCTTAAGAACGTGAAAGGGACATATGGTTCTTAAATTTAAGTTAGGGCATAATATGTAGAATTGGGCCCAGTGTATGCTTTTCTTGATCGATCTAGCGCAAAGCTTGGGTAAAAATGACTGTATATCCAAAAGTCTGTCTAGCTTTGGTAATTTTATAGACTTTCTTACCACATATGCTTTGTTGCAAATATCTAAATTTCATTAAAGGAATTATTTTTCAAGTCATTTCATAGAATTAATGAATGCACAATTTAAAACGATACTACAATTTAGTAACGATTTTGTTTTTTGATACTTAGGGTAAGTTATAAAATGTGGGTTAGTTAAATAATGTGTACTCAACGCGAAAGCCTCAAACAAATATTAGGGAAAGTTGTTCACTATTCTGCGGATAAACAACCAGTTAAATTTCACGGTGTATATTGGGTAAATTTAAATATAGCGGATTTCTTAAATTTTAACTGTAAATTTTTTATTTAATTTTAGCAAGTTCCTAATAGTTCCTCAATATTCAGGGTATGGAGTACACGCACATGGAGAGTCTGATCCCTTTAAAGGACGAAGCGGACAACAAGACGCTGGACGAGCGACGCAACACAGAGTCATACCGGGCTGCCGAGCTCGAGAACAGGGAACTCACCGAACAGGTAACTATCACAGTCTGATCCCTTTACAGGACGAGGCGGCAACAAGACGCTGGACGAGCGACGCAACACAGAGTCATACCGGGCTGCCGAGCTCGAGAACAGGGAACTCACCGAACAGGTAACTATCACAGTCTGATCCCTTTAGAGGACGAGGCAGGACAACAAGACGCTGGACGAGCGACGCAACACAGAGTCATACCGGGCTGCCGAGCTCGAGAACAGGGAACTCACCGAACAGGTAACTATCACAGTCTGATCCCTTTACAGGACGAGGCGGCAACAAGACGCTGGACGAGCGACGCAACACAGAGTCATACCGGGCTGCCGAGCTCGAGAACAGGGAACTCACCGAACAGGTAACTATCACAGTCTGATCCCTTTACAGGACGAGGCGGCAACAAGACGCTGGACGAGCGACGCAACACAGAGTCATACCGGGCTGCCGAGCTCGAGAACAGGGAACTCACCGAACAGGTAACTATCACAGTCTGATCCCTTTACAGGACGAGGCGGCAACAAGACGCTGGACGAGCGACGCAACACAGAGTCATACCGGGTAAAAGGTAGCCTATGTTACTCAGGGTGAATGTAGCTTTATAATGGTGAAAGAATTTTTGAAATTAACCAATTTCAAAAATTCTTTCACCATTAAATTTAGTTTTTGAGTTTATTCATTACAAACACACACACACACAAAAATACAAATCTTTCCTCTTTATAATATTAGTTAGTATGATTTTTATATTTTTTTTGACGTTCTGACAGTAAATAAAAACTTCATGAAGAAACCTACACACACGTGCGAAGAAATTGAAAAATTGTGTTCGTGACAAACCCCCTGCCCCTCGGTGGGGACACTTTAGAGATGTTAAAGAATTTCTACTCATAAGTGCACAAGCATTAACTTTTTCACTTTTATTTACAGGTAGTGTTAAAAAATAAGCAACTGAAGGAAGTGATCACTAACTTGAGGACAATAATTTGGGAAATCAATGTGATGTTAACTATGCGGAGATCTTAATTTAATAATGAGTGTTTAGTTAAAGAAAACCATTGATATTTTGTGTAATTTTTTTTAAACCGTTTCGGTAGTAAGTTATTAGTACTTGATGTGACCTATTGTAAATATTAAATTAAAACATAAAAATCTCAGCCTTCTTGAAAACTATACTTGTTACTAAAACCGGTATTGTAAAATAAGATAATTCTTTTTGAGTTGATAGCTCATTATTGCTATATTTTTTGGACCTTTTTCTATTTTGAAAATCATGTCTAATGAATTTGAAGATTTTCTCGTTTCTTGGTCCTAAAAATACCCTTGGATTTTTAGTATATAGTTAATTAATTTCATTCTGTGATATGATCTCGCTATTTTATCAGTACAAGTAAATGTGTTACTTCTTATTTTGTAAGTGTTCTAGGTTAAGGTTCGTTTTAAGGATACAAATTTTATCTGTGTAATAAAATAATGTTTGCACAATATTTTGTTTAAATTGTGTTGATAAAAGTAAATACGGTTTTGTAGAAATAAATAATTTACTTCATAAAAAAAATATCAATAAACGATTACATACAGTTCGGGTAAGTTCGAATTTTACATCGTAATAAATAACCGCCAATGTTTTGGTTTTGAAATAACTTATCACTTTCAAGAATTCTACTTTCAAAAGTAACCTATTATTTCTAAATATCTTAAAACTAAATACAAAAAGACTTAACGATAAGCTTATCTACGTTCCACAGGTTTGGTTATTTCGGTAGCTTTTTTAGTTTTCTCTTGTACTTTCTTTTCGAAGGGGCGGTGGTCGATGGAGTCTTCGGGGGAGTCTGGTAAGGGCTGGTCGGCTTGTTCTTGGTCCTCGGGAGCCCTAGAGGCATCTGCTTCGGCCTCGGAGCTCTCAGGGTGTTCAGGGGCTGCGTCTACGTGCTTGCCAGCGCTTCGGCCGGCTGGCAGGGCGTGGAAAGCCTCTGCCAGGTCAGGGTTGATCTCCTCAAGGGGCGTGTCTCCGGGCCGAATGTAGACCGGCACGTAGCCGTCACGCGGCGGCAGCCATTGCCAGCTGGGGCGAGCCTCTGCAAACAAAAAATAGTGGACAGTTGAACAACACGGAGACTGGATATAAGAATCAAAGATTATGCTCTTTACGTCAGTAGAGTAGGACATGTTGCACGGTTGTACTATATGGGTAGAGTTAGCTAGCCTTACTTATTTAGAGCTCTTTCACACGAGCGATTTTATTCGGCGATTTCTCGGCGGAGCGAGATCGCAGCGAGCACGCGGCGGCTCGCGGCGTGTACACAACCATATTGGTATTTGGTATCGCGGCGAGACGCGGCGTTATCGCGGCGGTTAATAAGCTCGCTCCGCTGAGAAATCGCCGAAAAAAATCGCTCGTGTGAAAGGGCTCTTAAAGTACGCTCGTGGAGTACGATCAGTGGCATAGGTTACTTATCTCTGCAGCTCACCGTACTCTACCAGCTAACTCTACCAGTGTATAGTGCAGTGCTGCAAAGGACTAGGCTTTTAGGCTTATTTTAAGACTAGACTGCTAAATCAAAAGTCTAGTAGGCTAAAAAAGCTTTAGGCTAGCAGCCGCTGTTAGCGGTGGTATAAGAGAGTGCTTCGGAAAGCACGTTGAAGCTTAGTAGTTCACTTTTGTGGTTCTATTAATAAGATTACGAATTGGTGAACTATGTCATAGGTCTTTGAACATTTTGAAAACAGGGTTTGAGAGTTCGACCGTTAAATATCTATTATATTCTTACTACGCGGAAGTGAATTGATACAAACTCCAGAGGTTTTCTTTGCTAATAATTTTGTATTTTAATCGTGACGTGACGATAGATTACGGTGTAAATGGCACACATGAATTTAAAATTACTTATTTGTTAAGTCACGATCATATAAATGTTATTGTGGTGTTATTCCATTGTCTGAAGCAACATTGCGATTAGATTTCGATAATGCGATAGCCTGCGTTTATGCAAATAAGGTTATAATAACAGTTATTATTGGATTCTGAAGGTAAGTATTGTATAGCATGTCTTAGGAGCCAGTTATATGTATTTTAAACTGTGAATTCAACTTTTAAATTATTTAACCCCGCAATACAATACCATTGATTCGTCGTACATTTTCGACGCAAGCATAGGTAAAAAAAAAAAAAAACTTTTTGTAAATATCCTATGGATTATGTTCATTTGCCAGTCCCAACCCGTGGTCCACCCCATTAGTCCACCTTGCTCATAATTTGGTGGCACAGTGGCTGGGGCCGTTGTCTTTGGGAAGGCGCGGTGTCAAGCCTCGGTACGTACCGATGTGTTTTCCATTTTCGAATGAATTAAACAAACGTACATTTACTCGTGGCTCTTACCACAGTGCTACTATCTCTTACTGTGTAGGAAAATATCGTGAGTAAACCTGCACACACCTGGGAAGAAATTCAGAAGCTGTGTGCAGTAGCACTTGGCCAGCGTGGCCTTAATCTGATCTATATATAGGTATTAGATGTTTATTTAAATATATTTCGTACTCAAGTATTATATTACAAAAAATTGTTTCTTAATACTTTCTAATTTTGTATGAAGCGTTACAGAAGTTTGGTGTTGAGTGTTAATTATTCGCTTTACAATGCTGTGTTTAAGTGGTAGTTGTATTGGTTGTTTCATACTGCAAGAGCAATGACCTGTCGTGAGCTTCCGATAACTATACAAGTGTAACCGACTCGTTAGTCTGTCCGACCGCGCATTCGTTTGGCCTTTACGAAGTCATTTACGCGTCTCAGATAACTTTAGATACTGCGTTTAATGCGATCACTGTAATCTAAATGTTGACCTACGCTCGCGTTTGCCGCCTGCGGCATATGTAACTGTTGTTATTAATAATATAACGGATACTATGATTGCATTTAGTCTGCGTAGTTTATATGTGATGTTTATTTGTAAAGTTACATTATATATGAGACACCAACTAATTCCAACCCACGTTCCTTAGACTTAGTTGCCCTGAAATCGCTATATGTTTTTTATTCTTTCAGGATCAGTGGTTAGCAAATAATTTGATAAAAGTTTTGTGTTACTGTTTTTGTATATCTTTAATTTTCATACAAACGATCTCAATTTTCATAGTTTTACCAACCATGTGATTCTTCATTTTTATTCGCATTATTTTTAAAAGTGTCCTTGAATGAGTTAAACTAAACATGCTATTGAGTAACTTCCTCTTATCGAGTCTGCTACAATGTTAACCTCCCTTAGCAAATAAGTACTTAGCAGTAATGGCGCACTTAGTGATATAAATAAACCATGCCCTGGTGGTCACCAGTCTACATCTAGGGTCTAGCTGAGTGGCCAGTTGAACGACCCATATCTTCGCGTCCCTAGTCTCTGCCGGCTTGTTCTTCTATACTACATAGCAATATCCGGTACCTACCTCAAAACCCACACAATAAGCAAGCAAACATTAGGTATGTAGGTAGGTACCTATATTAAAAAAAAAGCAATGATGAATAAAGAAATTTGACTTTGGCTTTGCAGTCCGGTGAAGCTCGATAAGTTGAAGCGAAAGTCAATTAAAAAATATGCAATAGGTAGTAATAATTTTGCCAAGTTACTGAATGTTCTGATTCGTTCCACGGCCCATCTTAAACTCGCGAGCTAAGCGTATTTTGTTTGTTAAGATATTTTGTGAGTATTCATCTATATATCTAGTATTATAGATAATATTTTTTATACCTACCAGTTTTATTTTAAAACACATTGAACTTAAAATGTAGAGTCAAGGCAAGTTAAGCTGAAAACTTTGTCCATTGATTATGGAACAAATTCGCAATGCGCGTGGTCAGTTTACTTACCTTGCACTTGACCGTACCTATATTTACTTACATACAAGAACTGACTAAATTTTCTCGATTTGGTCGTTATAATATTTATACACCGTGAAATAACTAGTTGTTTATCCGCAAAATAATGATAGTACACCCATAAAGCTGAACAACTTTGAAAACTTTCCCTAAGGAAAAGAACATAATCGGTAAAAATCTCAAAATTAAAATTCCATTTATTTATATTTATGAAAAGTTAAATAATATTTTTGATATGTCACCCTGTGTTCCTTAAGGAAAGTTGTTCAGTTTCATGAGTACTACAACTATGTGGCGGATAAACAAGCAGTTAAATTTCATTATGTATAAGTCGTGTTTATGTTAAACTAGCGACCCGCCCCGGCTCCGCACGGGAAAATGGTTATTGTGGGTTATCCTTCAGTATATTATGCATGTATTATACATATAAACCTTCCTCTTGAATCACTCTATCTATTACAAAAAACCGCATCAAAATCCGTTGCGTAGTTTAAAAGATTTAAGCGTACAAAGGGAGGGACATAGGGACAGAAAAAGCGACTTTGTTTTATACTATGTAGTGAAGAACGTTAGGAAATTCTTTTTTTACTAACTTCTAACTACTACTCCCTTATGTTTGTATCTATATCTGTGGTTTGTATTATTTTGTTCTTCTGGAGCAGTTGGGAGTAGGGCGAGTTGGTCTTCCTAGCAAGGGGAGCGTGTCGGTCCGAAGCGGTTGTCATTATTAGTAGGGTATTTAGTGCAAATGAATGTATGGGAACCATGTAAAATTGGACGAGTGGATGAAACTTGGCATGGTGTTAGAATAGGTGGACTTGAGTAGAAATCCACCGGGACCCATGACTCGTACCCCCTCTGAAGCCGGGGGGAGGGGGGTGAAGTTCGGTTTTGCCGCCCTTCTTGTTGACGCTTATATATCTAAAACCGTATGTACTATGACAAGTTTGGTATCATTTTCGGATAACTCGTTAACGTAGAATTCATTTTTGCAATTATAAAATAGGGTTGCCATACAAAAAAACTAAATTTTAGAACAAAATTCGCATAACACGAATAAAGTTTTTCCACATAAACGTCGTTTACTTTTTCCATGGGAATGGTATCGATACAAAAAAAATATGGTCGGGTAGCAACATTCACGGGCTTTACAAATATATAACTTTTATGGCACTTACATGATAAAAAATGGGTTAAAAAAAATAAGATTGCATGCGCGGCAGACAAAGGTATATACATGGAACTAGCTTTAAGACCAAATTAGTCCCAGAACAGTGGTATTAAGGGGTGATAATGTATGGAAGAAATGTTGTGGATGTTACAAAACCTTTCAAACAAATATCCGATGTAGAAGATCAGGTCAGAATGAAAAGTTAGAGCGGCCGGAACAAACGGTAGGAGATTAAGAGGTGGCGCCATAGTGAAACTTGTTGGGAACCTTGGTCAGACTTTGAAATGTAAAAAAAAGTCCCAAGATGGCTGACTTCAAGACACTAGCAACCGCTGGCAACCCAGCAAATATAGCAAAGCGGGGTTAGATAATATTTCTGTCGATCAGTAATAGAACCAAGAACCCATTTCGTTTTCTCGGCTACTGGTTTATTTTAACCCTGTTTAATTTCTGCTTAGATTCCACGTCTTTGGGGCAAAAGCTAAAGCTGTTGCACTGTTGAAACTCAGAAAGCCTTGAGGTGATCTCAAAAGTTACCTGCCGATATCTTTACTGTGTCATACTAACCAATTGCTGCATATAATGCTACTAAGCTAGTCAACATCATCAGGCAGACGGATCAGCCAGCGTAAGGCTAACTAAGCGTAAACAAGAGTTCGAGGTAGAAGACCATAATAAGGGTTGAAGGTTGGGGAAGTTGGTGAACAGTAGGGAAGTAGAGTCGTTTGCGATTTCAAGGAATCGTCTTATGTGTGTTTTTCCTTTCTAATCGAATCAACTCGGCGAGACCAGTACATTGCCACATATGAAGCGCTATCTGTAGCCTCTAGAAAGATCCTTACGCATGCAGGTGGTAGGGTAGGCTCGACAAGTCATGGGAGCGTCATCGTTGAAAAAGATATATCACGCAAGCAAGCGCCATCCGAGCTGTAGCTTCACTGGAACGTGTCTGTTTCGGCTGGCTTGGGTCCGGTCTAGAGTATGTTCAAAGATGTCCATTTGGCCAAGGCAGATCATGTCCAAGCGTACTTAAACCACGGAATGTATGACACTGACGCTGTGGAGTATCTCGTCTATTCTATTAGTAAATAGCACGAGTACGTCTTACTTACTTACTTCATCTATAGACATTAAATGTGTTGAGGAACCAGCACGTGGTGGTGTTGAGGATGTTTGCTGTCGGTCTTTTCATTAGCCATGCCCAGAGAGCTGGTCACGTCTCTACGAACCTTCTGATTAAAGCCAGAGAGTTTTATTTAGAGCCAAATTTAGCCCCATAGCTGAGCGTGTGCTCACCGAATCCAAACTGAAGCTGCTAGTATAATTGCCTGCCGTAAAAAAGAGATCCAGTTCGACCAATCGATGAACTGGTGGAAAATTTTACCATTTGGTGGACGTAGGTCGGCACAGTAGGTTGTTGCGAGTACCAATTTTCTTTTTGGTATTTAAGCAGCGTTGCTAATAAAAGAACGATTTATGCAACGTAGCAATAAGGTATCTTGAAAGACTGTTGGATTCCAAAGGTGCAATATAGGATCGTCAAAGGTTCCAGCTTCAAGACATTTTGTTAGCAACTAAGGATTTACATACATTAGTTAAATTCCTATCCACAGTCTCAAAGGCCTGCGCTTAGTGAGTTATTACCAGATACACGTCGCAGATCTCTTTCAATCAGAGGTATGTGCTGTGGGAGGTTCAAGATTTGGTTACAGCTGAGCAGGGTTTTTCTGTTCAGAATGCAGCTTTTCAGAGAAGACTTTTGAACTGCGAGGATGTCAGCATCCTTTGTCAGCCAAGCATTATTTCCAGTATTTTTTAAGCATGAATGACACAGTACCGACAATAGCTTTTGAGGTCATCAAACGGTTGTCTGAGTTTCAGCAGTGCAACAGTCTTTTCCACGCAAAAATTAAACAGTGGTTAAAAAATCCAGTAGCAAAGAAAAAAAAAACTTGTTTCTATTACTGGTCAACAGAAATATTGTCTGCACCTGCTAACCTAAATTTGTTGGATTGCCAGCGTTTGCCATGTTTTGAAGTCAGCTATCTTGGTCTTTATTTTTCCTTTTAAATTCTGACCAAGGTTTCCAATAAGTTTTACTACGGCGCCACCTCTTAATCTCCTACCGTTTGTTCCCGCCGCTCTAACTTTCCATTCTGACCTGATCTTCTACATCGCTTTTTTTTTGGAAGGTATTTTAACATCCACAACATTTCTTCCATACATTATCACCCCTTAATACCACTGTTCTGGGACTAATTTGGTCTTAAAGCTAGTTCCATGTATATACCTTTGTCTGCCGCGCATGCAATTTTATTTTTTTTAACCCATTTTTTATCATGTAAGTGCCATAAAAGTTATATATTTGTAAAGCCCGTGAATGTTGCTACCCGACCATATTTTTTTTGTATCGATACCATTCCCATGGGAAAAGTAAACGACGTTTATGTGGAAAAACTTTATTCGTGTTATGCGAATTTTGTTCTAAAATTTAGTTTTTTTGTATGGCAACCCTATTTTATAATTGCAAAAATGAATTCTACGTTAACGAGTTATCCGAAAATGATATCAAACTTGTCATACTACATACGGTTTTAGATATATAAGCGTCAACAAGAAGGGCGGCAAAACCGAACTTCACCCCCCTCCCCCCGGCTTCAGAGGGGGTACGAGTCATGGGTCCCGGTGGATTTCTACTCAGGACTACCTATTCTACAACCATGCCAAGTTTCATCCACTCGTCCAATTTCAACCGTTTTTTGCACTAAATCCTCTACTATATCTGTATCTATTAGCGAATTACCACTGACGCGACATCGCATGCATGATGCATTATGTGCAAGTGCAACGTCGTCTGTGGTCCTCGGAGTTTGGACCTAGGGCACTTACATGTTATCTAAACTATTATTTTTCTTTCAAAGTGGTTTTATTACTTTTTAATGTACCTATGTAGGGTTTATGTGTTGTCATTTTT